>JAUJYZ010001125.1:305000-476869 GCA_033675265.1 Actinostola sp. cb2023
TCCATGCAATAACAGTGTCTGGACCTCTTCATACATGTACATTTTGTATGATGTTGTGATTGTGATTGTCTAGATGTACATGGGTCAAACAGCATCAGAGTTTGTATTGATGTTGTTATTGTGATTGTCTAGATATACATGGGTCAAACAGCATCAGAGTTTGTGATGATGTGTTGTGATTGTGATTGTCTAGATGTACATGGGTCAAACAGCATCAGAGTTTGTAATGATGTTGTTATTGTGATTGTCTAGATATACATGGGTCAAACAGCATCAGAGTTTGTATTGATGTTGTTATTGTGATTGTCTAGATGTACATGGGTCAAACAGCATCAGAGTTTGTAATGATGTTGTTATTGTGATTGTCTAGATATACATGGGTCAAACAGCATCAGAGTTTGTAATGATGAACATCATTGTTATTGTGATTGTCTAGATGTACATGGGTCAAACAGCATCAGAGTTTGTAATGATGTTGTTATTGTGTTTTTGTCTAGATGTACATGGGTCAAACAGCATCAGAGTTTGAAATGATGTTGTTATTGTGATTGTCTAGATGTACATGGGTCAAACAGCATCTGAGTTTGTTTTGATGTTGTTATTGTGATTGTCTAGATGTACATGGGTCAAACAGCATCAGAGTTTGTAATGATGTTGTTATTGTGATTGTCTAGATGTACATGGGTCAAACAGCATCAGAGTTTGTAATGATGTTGTTATTGTGATTGTCTAGATGTACATGGGTCAAACAGCATCAGAGTTTGTAATGATGTTGTTATTGTGATTGTCTAGATGTACATGGGTCAAACAGCATCAGAGTTTGTAATGATGTTGTTATTGTGATTGTCTAGATGTACATGGGTCAAACAGCATCAGAGTTTGTAATGATGTTGTTATTGTGATTGTCTAGATGTACATGGGTCAAACAGCATCTGAGTTTGTTTTGATGTTGTTATTGTGATTGTCTAGATGTACATGGGTCAAACAGCATCAGAGTTTGTAATGATGTTGTTATTGTGATTGTCTAGATGTACATGGGTCAAACAGCATCAGAGTTTGTAATGATGTTGTTATTGTGATTGTCTAGATGTACATGGGTCAAACAGCATCAGAGTTTGTAATGATGTTGTTATTGTGATTGTCTAGATGTACATGGGTCAAACAGCATCTGAGTTTGTTTTGATGTTGTTATTGTGATTGTCTAGATGTACATGGGTCAAACAGCATCAGAGTTTGTAATGATGTTGTTATTGTGATTGTCTAGATATACATGGGTCAAACAGCATCAGAGTTTGTAATGATGTTGTTATTGTGATTGTCTAGATATACATGGGTCAAACAGCATCTGAGTTTGTTTTGATGTTGTTATTGTGATTGTCTAGATGTACATGGGTCAAACAGCATCAGAGTTTGTAATGATGTTGTTATTGTGATTGTCTAGATGTACATGGGGTCAAACAGCATCAGAGTTTGTAATGATGTTGTTATTGTGATTGTCTAGATGTACATGGGTCAAACAGCATCAGAGTTTGTAATGATGTTGTTATTGTGATTGTCTAGATGTACATGGGTCAAACAGCATCTGAGTTTGTTTTGATGTTGTTATTGTGATTGTCTAGATGTACATGGGTCAAACAGCATCAGAGTTTGTAATGATGTTGTTATTGTGATTGTCTAGATATACATGGGTCAAACAGCATCAGAGTTTGTAATGATGTTGTTATTGTGATTGTCTAGATATACATGGGTCAAACAGCATCAGAGTTTGTAATGATGTTGTTATTGTGATTGATGGTCTAGATATACATGGGTCAAACAGCATCAGAGTTTGTAATGATGTTGTTATTGTGATTGTCTAGATATACATGGGTCAAACAGCATCAGAGTTTGTAATGATGTTGTTATTGTGATTGTCTAGATATACATGGGTCAAACAGCATCAGAGTTTGTAATGATGTTGTTATTGTGATTGTCTAGATATACATGGGTCAAACAGCATCAGAGTTTGTAATGATGTTGTTATTGTGATTGTCTAGATGTACATGGGTCAAACAGCATCAGAGTTTGTAATGATGTTGTTATTGTGATTGTCTAGATGTACATGGGTCAAACAGCATCAGAGTTTGTAATGATGTTGTTATTGTGATTGTCTAGATATACATGGGTCAAACAGCATCAGAGTTTGTAATGATGTTGTTATTGTGATTGTCTAGATATACATGGGTCAAACAGCATCAGAGTTTGTTTTGATGTTGTTATTGTGATTGTCTAGATGTACATGGGTCAAACAGCATCTGAGTTTGTAATGATGTTGTTATTGTGATTGTCTAGATGTACATGGGTCAAACAGCATCAGAGTTTGTATTGATGTTGTTATTGTGATTGTCTAGATGTACATGGGTCAAACAGCATCAGAGTTTGTAATGATGTTGTTATTGTGATTGTCTAGATGTACATGGGTCAAACAGCATCAGAGTTTGTGATGATGTTGTGATTGTGATTGTCTAGATATACATGGGTCAAACAGCATCAGAGTTTGTAATGATGTTGTTATTGTGATTGTCTAGATGTACATGGGTCAAACAGCATCAGAGTTTGTAATGATGTTGTTATTGTGATTGTCTAGATGTACATGGGTCAAACAGCATCAGAGTTTGTATTGATGTTGTTATTGTGATTGTCTAGATATACATGGGTCAAACAGCATCAGAGTTTGTGATGAAGTGGAACAGCTGGCAATATGAATGCAAAGCACAGCTAGAAAGTGATACATATGCTGCTTATCCATATCTAGAAACCATCTGTCAGGTCAGCAATATGTTTTCTCTGTTTTCTCTTATGATGAGTGAATTCTAAGTGATGCTAAACACTGTGATATGAAGGGCTAGGGTGAGCTATATTCTGCTAATGTCACATGTTCAACCCCAGTACAAAGCACTATCTTAAATGTGTGATATTATGCATGTAATCAGTTTTGTTTTGTGATTAACAGATACTTGCTGGGAAAGAAGAAGTCTTTGACAGTTTACAGTAAGTTGTTCCCATAGAATCAATATTGTTTCAAGTTATATTAAGTGTGACGATAGATGATGATGACGACGGTGATGATGACGACGGTGATGATGGTGATGATGATGATGATGATGATGATGATGGTGGTGGTGGTGATGATGATGGTGGTGGTGGTGATGGTGATGAAGATGATGGCGGTGATGGTGATGATGGTGATGATGGCGGTGGTGGTGGTGATGGTGATGGTGGTGATGGTGATGAAGATGATGGCGGTGGTGGTGGTGATGGTGATGATGGTGGTGATGGTGATGATGGTGGTGGTGGTTATGATGATGGTGATGATGATGATGATGGTGATTGACAGAAAGAGTGGAAAACAATATCCTCTCCTTCCAGCACAATAACATGTACTGGTAACTCTCTAATCCTGACACCTTCTACATCTATCTATATCCAACTTTTGCTTTCCAGTTGCATGTCTGTCTTAGAGAGGGTGAAGTTTTAGTAAAACAGTGCAGACAAATGTGTCTGTCTTAGAGAGATGTATGTCTTAGAGAGGTGTCTGTCTTAGAGAGGTGTCTGTCTAGAGAGGTACCTGTCTTAGAGAGGTGTCTATCTTAGAGAGGTGTCTGGCTTAGGGAGGTGTCTGTCTTAGAGAGGTGTCTGGCTTAGAGATGTATCTGTAGAGAGGTGTCTGTCTTAGAGAGGTGTCTGTCTTAGAGAGGTGTCTGGCTTAGGGAGGTGTCTGTCTTAGAGAGGTGTCTGGCTTAGAGATGTATCTGTCTTAGAGAGGTATCTGTCTTAGAGAGGTGTCTGTCTTAGAGAGGTGTCTGTCTTAGAGAGGTGTCTGTCTTAGAGAGGTATCTATTGTAGAGAGGTGTCTGTCTTAGAGAGGTGTCTGTCTTAGAGAGGTATCTGTCTTAGAGAGGTGTCTGTCTTAGAGAGGTATCTATTGTAGAGAGGTGTCTATCTTAGAGAGGTGTCTGTCTTAGAGAGGTATCTGTCTTAGAGAGGTGTCTGTCTTAGAGAGGTGTCTGGCTTAGGGAGGTGTCTGTCTTAGAGAGGTGTCTGGCTTAGAGATGTATCTGTCTTAGAGAGGTATCTGTCTTAGAGAGGTGTCTGTCTTAGAGAGGTGTCTGTCTTAGAGAGGTGTCTGTCTTAGAGAGGTATCTATTGTAGAGAGGTGTCTGTCTTAGAGAGGTGTCTGGCTTAGAGAGCTCTAAGGTATCTGTCTTAGAGAGGTACATTATCTGTCTTAGAGAGGTGTCTGTCTTAGACAGGTGTCTGTCTTAGACAGGAGTGTAATACTGTGACATTGTGTAATCATAGAGATTCATGCCCTACTTGGTATCAAATGCTGACGGCTAAGTTATTGTACTGCAATCCAGCAGTAAAGGTCTTTGATTTACAGTATCACACGCAGGTGAGGTTGAACATTATTTTTTACATCCCGCTACATGACCAACCACTTTCTCTGATTATTATAATATTATTATATGGCACAAACTTCTTCTGGTAAAATCGCACATTCTGATTGGTTGTTTGGTGGTCAAGATTCTCTGGTAATGCTTGTGGGTGATTATGGATTTTTGTCACAACAAAAATAACAACCTCAATTAAAAATGCTATATAACAAACAACTTACAGTGTCGACACTCGAACCGTGAACACTTCAAGTTTTTTTCGAACTTTTTTTTCCGAACTTTCTATTGCCTCATAGCCTCTCAAATGGAGCATGGAGTTTAAATACACTTAGCAATCAAAATAAATCATTTTTCTGATCAGTTTGCTCAATTGATAATTTATATATATGTCAAACCCTGCCGTACTGTCAAGACATTGGTCTGATATTTCCCTGTACTGATTGAGCAAGCGAGGTTATTTTAACTTAAAAGTTGTTAATAATAATAATAGTAATAATAATAATAATAATAATAATAATAAATGATTATTTCCAGAGTTGCATAGAAATGTTTGGAGGTGATTCTCAGCTGGGAAGTTTTGACAGAATTTTGTTGTCTGCATTTGAGTTTGATGTCTCAGCTGTCATTAAAGAAAGCAGGTAGGAAAACTACAATGAACCTTCTCCTCTTCTCAATGCAGGAATCCCATTAGAACCAGTAATGAGAGAATATACATAATACATTATTGTTGTCCGTTTGTGCTGCCAGCGTATTCACATTGATGTAACTATTATTGTTCATTGATCAGCGAGTGTTTAGGAAACTGGTGGTTTGTGGCCCATCTTACTGATCTTTTACACCATGCTGGTCAGTTAGACTGCAATCAAATAAGGTATGTTAATATAATTTTAATATTATGAATAATTTAATGTTGGACATAAGTACATCTACAGCAAGACTATAAATCATTGGTAGTCATTGGTGGAGTCAAAGTAAGAAATAGTTTGTCTGAAGATGACTGGTGCTCAGGTAGTCGCCAACAACAGTCTTAGGGCCTGTTTACATGAGGGAGAGATAACCCTAGCGCTAGGATCTTCCTAGCAGGTGAATCAGCCTAGCACCTAATATATATCTATTGCTTTCTGCTTACATGGGCCGGGGTAGAGTTCTTTTGGGTACTAGGATCATCCTAGCACAAGGGTCATCCTGTCTCGCAGATAGGATGATCCTACTACTACATTGTAGGGTTAACTTTCCATCATGTAAACGAAACAAGGAGAGATAACTCTAGTGTTAGGGTTGTAATCACCTGAATACTTCATTTTAATATTAAAATACGGTAAATGAACCTAGTAAGACAACCAGTAATGCATCCAATGTATATTGGCATTTTATCATGTAAACGCAATGTAAACTGCTAGGAAGATCCTAGCGCTAGGGTTATCCCTCTCTCATGTAAACGGGCCCTTAATCAAGACTACACTCACCTGGAGGTCCACACGCGACAAACTTCCTGGGTTGCAACTATTTACTCGAAAACTGTTATTTGCAGACTTGTACATTAAGTTTATTATTACATTAAGGTGTATATTATACTGCATTTTTTACCTTGCGATCCAGCATTAGCTTTTATCATTCGACTCATTTCTATCCGCAGTTCTGATTGGCTGAAAGACCTGCAAATAACTGCGTACAAATAACGGTCTGAGCATGCGCAGTGAAGATTAAACAATGTTCGCTGCAAATAACGGTCTGAGCATGTGCACTTAATCGATCACATGGCAGCTCGTTTTACAATATTTTTTCTTGATGTTTATATTCAATAAATTCCTTATTGATAGAAATGAGTCGAATGATAAAACAATTATTGAACTCGGTTATCGCAAAATATCGGCAGAGGCAAATAATTAATCTGCTCGCCACTGACAAATCACGATATTTTGCTCAACCTCATCCAATAATTGCTTAATACTCCCTCAGATCTGACATTATTTAGCTGGTTTCTCTCACAACATCCCATCCAGATAACTCAGCTATGCAAACT
The DNA here is from genome assembly GCA_033675265.1 of Actinostola sp. cb2023. Taxonomy (NCBI): domain Eukaryota; kingdom Metazoa; phylum Cnidaria; class Anthozoa; order Actiniaria; family Actinostolidae; genus Actinostola; species Actinostola sp. cb2023. The sequence continues at coordinate 311,460 of JAUJYZ010001125.1, forward strand.
AGGGTAGTAATCTTGTTGATAGAATTACAATTCTTATCTTCTAGTTCGCCAATAAGTTTACAAGAGTTTTTACTCCTGGAGTATTCAGCAAGTTTAATGTCACATCACAGGTAAAAGAGTTAGTTTCAAACAACGCATCTTGGTGCTTTCTATTTGTGGGACTGGCTGGTCTGTCCACTGATTTCAATAATGTACATGTAACTCCAGCAGCCATTTTCCTGGACATGGCCAGGATGTACAAAAAGAACTACTGGTGCATTCTATTAGCCGACTGACTGGTCTGTCCACTCAAATGGAAAGTGCTGTCAGTTGACAGACCTCTCTTTTCTCCTTCACTAGTTGAAGAAGGAACATATAATAATACTATGTACTTACTACACTGAATCACTTGAGTGAGAAACTATATGTTTTTCGTACCTATGTTTTGCCATTAAAACTGTGATGTTGTTAGGGGCAACAGAATATGTTTGCGTCTTATTTGGTCTTTAAGAGCATGTGAGTCAGGAAATATGGGTCACATGATAATAATAATAATTTATTAACATGCTTTTATTTGTTTTCCAGCTTGTGGCGTATCGCCGTTGACTATTTAAAGCACTGTCCTGAGTATGGCAGGTATGGAGAATATCGGCTAAACAACCACATCAATGTATTATTTTGAAGTCATTTAATTCTGTTATTTTCAATAAACTAATGACGTGATGTGGCATACTATGTAGTTATGATTCAATAATACTCTTTATGACTGAAAATGTTTAAGAGAGGAAATAATATAATAATAATTGAGTATTGATCAACAATTGATGCAGTTACAGTTCTATATTGATTTACTCAATGCCCTTTACCATAATTATAATTATAATAAATAGTAAGTAACTTTTATGTAGCGCTAATTCAAGTAATTATAATTACTGATTATATATTCCTAGCTATATAATTATTATTCCTAATGTATATGTTATTTGTCACATGTTTAAAAAAACCTATGCTATTATCTTATCTTACCATGTGTATATGATACTTTGTACACAGGGCACATCTTGAGGAATACATTGAACATCTACCGCTTGAAACAGAGAAGAAAGCACTTAAAGTATTGAGACTTTGTGAAGAGTTGGACATGACAGCACAAGGTGGGGCTTGTCTTGTAAAATATCAATAATGAAACTTGACCATGTTAAAGGTTATTGTATTATATTATTATTGTATTTAATTATTCTAACAATATATAGGATACTTTGCAGGGGTGGATCTAGGGGAGGGGTGCAGGGGGTGTGCCCCCCCCCCCCCCCCCCTGGATGAGATGATATCTATTGCGTTATTGGTGCTTGAGTTTGTGTACGTCCTGATCATAAATGGTGCACCCCCTCCTAAAAAAATCCTGGATCCACCTCTGCTTTGTGCTCTTCAAAACAACTCATTTTGATTGTTGCTGTCACCCTTCTTTGTCATCAGCATCACCAACTTTGCTTTTGTCATCATCATCATCATTAACACTAAACAGAATCATCAATATCACAAGGACTGGTCATTGATTTCATCATCATCATCATCATCATAATTAACACTTTACACAGAACCATCATTATCACAAGGACTTGTCATTGTTTTGTCATCATTATTATTATCATCATCATCATCATCCTTGACTTCTACGTTGTCGTCATCTCCACAGACAATACTTTTACTGTTATCTTCTCTTCTTTAACTTTTATCAATCTCATTGCCTTTTCATAATCTGAATTCCTTTTTCCCAGCTCAAAGCATTTGTAAAACACTGGGAATGCAAGCACTGAAGAAAGGTCGACTTGGTTGTGCTTTGACTTGGTGTCTTAGATCAAAGGTAATCTAAAGTTAGTGGAATCCAGAACCAGTGTGTGTTGCGATCCTGAAGGATCATGGGAGTTTCTACTTGCAGCCGTGAATGTCTTGTCTTGTATTACTACTAATAATATGGTTCTTAATTAAATGCACTAAGCATCGATATCAGTGCGTTTTACAACTGGGTGAGAAAATAAAAATATAGTACAGTCAAACCTCTACTAAGCGGTCACCCTCGGGAAATAGCCAACTGACCGTTTAATAGAGGTGACTGCTTAATAAAGGTCAAGTTTACAGTAAGTATGAGGACAGGTTAAGAGAGGGTTGCTTAATAGAGATTTGACTGCAATTATATAAAATAATAAAAATGGAAAAAAAATTAAACTAAACAAGAACAGTTCGGTGAAGCAAATTCAAGAAACATTTTGAAATGACTTGGTTGAATCTTTTGTGAAAAATCAGAAAATTCTGGTAGAAAGACTTGGTAAATAGTATTCTCTAGTGTCACGCCTTTGTGACTCAAGGGTAACTAACTTTATTGAAATAAAATGGTATATATACCTGGCCTAGGGGATAGTAAAGATGACACAATCTTTCCCAATCAGTAAATGAATTGTTGAATCAATCAACCATGTGGCTTACTAAGGCTGTGTTTACACTTGGTAGTTTACTGAAGTAAACGAGTTACTGAACCTTGATAGAAATTAGAAAACTATTGTTTGTTGAGAGGTTAACCTTAGTTTTCTGATTTGTACCTTGGTAAAGTGCTCAAGTGTAAACACGGCATAAGTAAGGCAAGGCATAATTTAGGCATAACAAGGCATAATTTAGGCATAACAAGGCATAATTTAGGCATAACAAGGCATAATTTAGGCATAACAAGGCATAATTTAGGCATAACAAGGCATAATTTAGGCATAACAAGGCATAATTTAGGCATAACAAGGCATAATTTAGGCATAACAAGGCATAATTTAGGCATAACAAGGCATAATTTAGGCATAACAAGGCATAATTTAGGCATAACAAGGCATAATTTAGGCATAACAAGGCATAATTTAGGCATAACAAGGCATAATTTAGGCATAACAAGGCATAATTTAGGCATAACAAGGCATAATTTAGGCATAACAAGGCATAATTTAGGCATAACAAGGCATAATTTAGGCATAACAAGGCATAATTTAGGCATAACAAGGCATAATTTAGGCATAACAAGGCATAATTTAGGCATAACAAGGCATAATTTAGGCATAACAAGGCATAATTTAGGCATAACAAGGCATAATTTAGGCATAACAAGGCATAATTTAGGCATAACAAGGCATAATGTTTTCATATTGGGAATACATCAGGGGTCGGGTATACTGGGTAACCTTCTTATTGGGTGGGAAGTGGTGTAATGTATTTTAAAGGGGACTTCGTGTCCTATTGTACAGCACCTGCCTTATGGGCGAATCTTGAAAAAAAAAAAAATAAAAAAATAAAAAAAAAAAAATAAAAAAAAAAAAGTAAACAGTGTAATGTAGGGTAGTTTTGGATATACTATCAACATAGTGTGTGTCTCATGGCCCTAGTCGTTATCATCATCAGCAGCAGCATAATCATAATCATAATCATATTATTATTATTATCAGAATATTCATTATCACTATTGTAAGGAGGAGAGAGCCTGAGTATGAATCGTGCTTCTGTTTTTATCAATATTATCATTTCATGGTTAAAAATATCAGAAAACAATAGACTTTTACACCGTTTTCTATGTGTTATTTTACTCTACAGGATTCTACATTTGCAGCATTCATATCCGATAGGTTAGTGTGATATAGAGTTTCATAGCAGTCATCTTGAAGGGTATTAGAACACTGAGAATTTGTGCATAAGAACGTCCAATCCCAGATCATAAAGATCTTTTTCTTGCCCTGCTCTGGAAAATGGGAACCATTTCCATGCCATTCCATACAATTGAGAACCAACCGTCTATATCATGCATGCATCCCAGAAAGACAATTAGATGCCGTAAACCAGTTGTTAGACTCTTTAGCTTGTCAAAAAGTTGCATCAAATATCATTTGTATGCTGTAAGCCATTATTGATATGTGCTGTTGATTAGGTTCTTAGAAGGTTACATCAAATATCATTTGGATGCTGTTAGCCATAGATATGTGCTGTTGATTAGGTTCTTAGAAGGTTACATCAAATATCATTTGGATGCTGTAAGCCATTGATATGTCTTATTGATTAGGTTCTTAGAAGGTTACATCAAATCTGGAAACTTCACGAATCAAGACCTTATTGACAACCTTGGATCGGCAATGCTGCTCAGTGATCGCCTGACATTCCTCGGTAGGTCACTGATTAATTAATAACTACTATTAATGATAATGATGACGATAATATTGATGGTGCTAATAGATATGGTATGTGATTGGCAATGAAGACGGATAACGATGGTGATGGAGATGACGACGATGATGATGATGATGATATAATTATGATGGATATGATGATGATACAATTATGATGGCGATGGAGATGATGATGATATAATTATGATGGTGATGGTGATGGTGATGGACATGATTACGATGCTGGATACAATAATGATGACGATGATGATGATATAATTATGATGATGATGATATAATTATGATGCAGATGATGATTATGATATAATATATAATGATCATGATCATGATATAATTATGATGGAAACCGTGATGGACATGATTACGATGATGATGATACAATTATGATGGCGGTGGAGATGATGATGATACAATTATGATGGTGATGGTGATCGTGATGGACATGATTAAGATGATGATACAATTATGATGGCGATGATGATGACGATGGTGGTGGTAGTCAAAGTGATGTTGATAATGGATGATAACATCAATAATAAATAAATCAAGCGATTTGTCTTCAGGTAAATATCATGAATTCCACAAAATGTACGAAAGATGTCAATTTGAAGAAGCTACAGCACTTCTTGTTTCGCTGTTAACCTCAAAACTCGCACCTAAAAGGTAACTTCTGTTTGTTTGTTTACCCAATAAGAAGATTCCCTAGTATACCCAACCCCTGGTGAATACTTGTATACATGTAATAATAATGTCAATTTGAAGAAGCTACAGCACTTCTTGTTTCGCTGTTAACCTCAAAACTCGCACCTAAAAGGTAACTTCTGTTTGTTTGTTCGTCCGTGCGTACGTACGTTCGTTCGTGCTTGCGTGTGTGTGTGCGTTCGTGTGTCCGTTCGTGTGTTCGTTCATGCTTGTGCGTTCGTGCGTGCGTTCGTTCGTGCTTGTGCGTGCGTTCGTGTGTGTGTTCGTTCGTTCGTGCTTGCGTGCATTCGTGTGTCCGTTCGTGTGTTCGTTCATGCTTGTGCGTGCGTTCGTTCGTGCTTGTGCGTGCGTTCGTTCATGTGTGTGTTCGTTCGCGTGTGTGTTCGTTCATGCTTGTGCGTTCGTGCTTGTGCGTTCGTTCGTGCTTGTGCGTGCGTTCGTTCATGTGTGTGTTCGTTCGCGTGTGTGTTCGTTCATGCTTGTGCGTTTCGTTCTTGTGCGTTCGTTCGTGCTTGTGCGTGCGTTCGTTCATGTGTGTGTTCGTTCGCGTGTGTGTTCGTTCATGCTTGTGCGTTCGTGCTTGTGCGTGCGTTCGTGTGTGTGTTTGTGCGTTCGTTTCGTTCGTGCGTTTGTTCGTTCGTTCGTACGTTCGTTCGTGTGTGTGTTTGTTTGCGCACTACCAAAAGTGGCACATTTACTCTTCTCTTGAAGAGCTCTTCCAACAAATTAACGCACAGAACATTGTTTGATTATTGTAGCTACACAGAGGTATCTATTTCTTATAGAGTACAGTTTGATAATCACATGCTTTGTTTGGTTTCATCAGTTTATGGCTTACTCTTCTAACGGATGCTCTCCCTCTATTGGAACACGAACAGGTATTTAATGCTAAGTCAATACAGACATACGCTACAACATTGCCCGTGCAACTTTAATGGTAGTTACGCACAATGTTGCAGAAGTAGGATGACATTGCATGCAAGAAAGAGAGTATAAAATACGCTGTGATATATCAGTGTTGCACCGTGTATGATGCAAACTCTCAAAGTCCTTGAATGTTATTACTAATGAATCTGCCTTACATGACGAAGAAAGACCCACAATCTTGCCACCCTACGCCCCCCCCCCCCCCCCCCCCCCACGCCTCACCCCAACCCACCCCCCCAAGCATTCCTCACCAGACTGTTATTCTATTTCCTCATTCAGGTGATATTTAGCAGCAACCAGACATACGAACTGATGCACTGCCTGGAAGAGATCTGTCTTTCGTTTCGATCGTCTGAGTACATGAACACGACAGAAGGCCACGAAGATAAAGGTGCAAGGACAGGAAAGAAAGGAAAAACTACAATAACAGCCAAGGTATGGATTATGGTCGGTTGTTTTACTGCAATTCTGGACAAAACGCGTTGAGACACTACGAATTTTGTAGACATTAGAGTTGATAATTTATAGGATCGCAAAAACACTTCTTTATATTTCTTTAATCCCCGTCCCCCCTGTTCAATGTTGATGTTTCAGAAACTAGACACACGAGGCATGATTTTGAACAACGAACAACATTGTTTTGGGGGGAGAGGGGAAGAGGAAAGAGGCTGATCCCCTTTGAGAGCCGAATTTTACCCAAAAGCTTGGAAATGTCTCAACAGTTTTGTTCAGGATTGTGGTCTCAAGTACCATTATGTCTTGATGCCCCCTTCACAACCACTCTCCCCTCCCTTGTCACAAAGCATAGCGTCCCCACTGCGTTATGGATAGTTTCGAGTTGTCAGGGGATTGTGGATTTTGTCAGGGAAATTTCAAGTCTGTACTAAAAGTCTGGGAAAAGTCATCGATTTTTTACTTCACAAAACTATTTAAATTTTAGCGTCTGTAGTAATGTTTTTGTCTCGAACTGTTTCCACTTCGAAAATCGTATGGTTATGGAAAAGAAAGCACGTTCAGTGTGGTCAGTGAGAAATGGGATTTGGTCAGGCGGAATTCTATTTTCCCACTGACTAGATGAATGGGAACACTCTGGTGTTTGCGCACTCGCTTGGTAGGTGCGCACAGTTGAACAGTCGTTATAGGTCAGTCCATTTGTTCATTTTCCCACTAGATGAATGGGAACACTATTGTGTTTGCGCACTCGCTTGGTAGGTGCGCACAGTTGAACAGTCGTTATAGGTCAGTCCATTTGTTCATTTTCCCACTAGATGAATGGGAACACTCTGGTGTTTGCGCACTCGCTTGGTAGGTGCGCACAGTTGAACAGTCGTTATAGGTCAGTCCATTTGTTCATTTTCCCACTAGATGAATGGGAACACTCTGGTGTTTGCGCACTCGCTTGGTAGGTGCGCACAGTTGAACAGTCGTTATAGGTCAGTCCATTTGTTCATTTTCCCACTAGATGAATGAGAACACTATTGTGTTTGCGCACTCTCTTGGTAGATGCGCGCAGTTGAACAGCCGTTATAGGTCAGTCCATTTGTTCATTTTCCCACTAGATGAATGGGAACACTATTGTGTTTGCGCACTTGCTTGGTAGGTGCGCACAGTTGAACAGTTGTTATAGGTCAGTCCATTTGTTCATTTTCCCACTAGATGAATGGGAACACTCTGGTGTTTGCGCACTCGCTTTGTAGGCGCGCACAGTTGAACAGTCGTTATAGGTCAGTCCATTTGTTCATTTTCCCACTAGATGAATGGGAACACTATTGTGTTTGCGCACTCGCTTTGTAGGTGCGCACAGTTGAACAGCCGTTATAGGTCAGTCCACGACGTCTCCTACTCAAAGAGAGGAGAAAAGAAAAGATATTACAAACTTAAAGTAGAAAATATATGAATTTTAGTCTTAGCAAATTGTCAAGGGAAAAAGAAAATCATAATAATAACAATGATAATAATAATAATAATAATAATAATAATAATAATAACAATAATTTATTAATAATAATAATTTATTTCTATAGCGTATTTCTATAACAAAAAGTTTTCTCGCTTTAATAGCTTTTCCTTTTTTAAGTTTAACATTTTACGATATTATTATTGAATCCTTAGTGCAAATGTGACTGTCTTCTATCTTCGTGTTCAAATTACAATAACTCTAGAAATATTAAAAATATTCACCGACATTTGTAGACAATTTATCTGAGTTTCGAGCGGCACAAATTAGAAAACAATAATTTTAATTTGACGGGAATTTGTCTCAGCAGCAAAAGTCATCACTTTTAATTTGGTTTGACAAAACCATTTAATTATAATCCCTTGCTAAACATTAATTAAACAACATAGATATATAATTATCGATGAAATATCTATATTTCTCTTCTTCGAAAAATTGATATCTTCACGTCGTAAAGTAAAAATGATTTCAAAAGCTTTACTTTGATATCTAATATGTGTCCACACAATATATTGCGCGTCCAAGTGCATTATCACTGCCTTGAAAAGCGGTTTTGGATGTTTACTCGCAGATGTGTTTTTCTCAAAACATTTGAATTACTGGAAATAAAAATGTAGATATAAATTTGAAATCCTGGAGTGAATAGGTGAGGTTTTTGCTAAAAAAAAAGCCGTGAATTGACTCCCCGTTCCTTTGTCCTACCGTGAAAACGTTTTTGGGACGAATGTAATTTATCTTTTTTTATTGAAATATTATGAGCTAAATGCAAATATAGAGAAAAGTATTGATGCTAGAACCACCTTTGTTCAGGACCTTTAAAAAGGCTGTAGGCGATACCAACTTTATACCAGTTAACGGCTTTCTTTGAGGATGTTCCGTTACCTGTTCAATGATCGTTCGCTAATTACAAGCCTGTTTGAACTTCGATTGTATCAGAGCTAATGGGATCCCACGTTGTGAAGTAGAATGAAGAATGGTTTCGTGTCTTTGTGAACGCTCGAAGAAGCTTGCATTTCAGGCAATTGCGTGGATTAATGTACTTATTCTCTAGTAGTTTTTACACAATATTTTAGCACGTTTACAATATTCCGATGTTCCACATACATTTGTTACTGTATTCGATATTCTAAACACCCAACACTGCCAACACTTGGTCAATTTACTTACAGAGAGCTTAAAAAAGCCACCTCAGAGTGTTGACATTCGAATGGTTTTATTATTATGTTTTCCTCTCAACCAATGAAAACCCAAAGAAACGAAATACAAACCTTATCGAGAAACTTTCGCTCTCTTTTCTCGTGAAAAAGTTGTTGAAACGGAGTAAACAACATTTTAGAAGTGAATTATACTTTATTTTACCATTTTTTCTGGAAATATATGATATAGAGAGAGTATATGATACCTTTGTAAAAAAAAAATTTCTCTCGAATTGCGTTCGAAGTGTTTTTTAAAGTTAACAAATTTCAATGGTCGATTATTTCAAGCAATCTAATTGAAATTTGTAAAGTGTATGAAGTTTGAAATATCCTGGCGTCGGCGGGAATTCTTCCCGCTTAAAACTTGTAATTGTGATTGAATGCGTTGTTTTCGCCGATTAGTACCTGGTTTTCAAAGATTGGCCGGTCAAGTAATTCAACAATATGTCAGTGTTATGGTCAGGCTTCCAGGCGAGCTAGTTTACAAAACAAAATACCATCAAGTCATGCAATGTGTAGAGAGGACGTTATTGTGGCTTTGGAATAACCACAGTTTTGTTCTTCACATGAAAAATGAAAAGATTAGTATTATTATTTATGCCTTCGTTTTCAACGATTTTCGTCGTTATTCCCGTCAAAACGTAGTTGGCCCAGCCCTCACTTCACGTATCCCACTCCTATATTTCTTATTTTTGCGAAGGACGTTACAGAAGTATCCATAGTACACAAGACAACCATCTCGTGTTTCCGTTTTTCGGGCTCAAGTTGAAAGTAGTACGTTTTTGCTACGTTTTTGCCGCTTTGAATGAACGAAGGTTGACGGTATTCCTTTGATAAATAATTAACGGGATTTGAACAGTTCTGTTGCTATAAAGTGTTCCACCAGTCGGTGACTTCAAACGCCAATAAGAAAGGCGCCGTTTTAATCGTTAACTTGATAGCTTTTCAAGTGCTTTCCAACAGGATGAAACACCGGGACGACTTGGAAGATAATCATTTCATTATCTAGTCGGCGTCTTTATACTACGCCGATAGCATTGAACATAACAGGCACGAATTCTATAGGCACAACGGCATATACACGGTAGTTTTGTTTATTTTAATATATATATGTTGTATTTTATTACTATTGAATGCCATATTTTTGGGGGAAATCTTTTCTCTGAAAAAGAGTTGAATCTTCGTGCAAACGGTGCGTTGTTTTGTAAATATTAGAATTTAAAGTTAGGCGAATATTGTTTCCTCGATGAAATTTCTGTCTAACGGTAAAAGAGTCATCTGGATTTTTAGTTTTGGAATTAAATGCTTCACCGAAGAAATATGCCCGCGGAAAAACATTGAAATTATCGCTCTGAATTGTAATTTTTACATTCAATAAAATTGTTCTCTTTTTGTCATTTCGTTCTACTCTCTTTGAAAAGAATAATTTTTTTTTTTTTTGAGGTTTGGGATAAAACGTGAGTGTGAAAATGCAGTAATTTTTACTGTCTCACGACAACCTGATAGGTACGTGACCCGATGTAAACCCGAGCAATATTTGCGACAGGTCATTTACACGTTCTCCTGGTCACTTGAACAGCCTGCAACAAATTGCATTGTTCAGTTTTCGGCTCTTCAGACGTAGAGGACGATCTTCATTGGGTGGAAAAGTCTCCTAAAATAGCCCAGGCTTAAGAAGTCCATTGTCGGAAGTAGTGTAATTATAACTCTAGTGGCCGGACTCAACATCTCCTAAATAGAACGCGAAGAAGGAGACCGCCTTTGAAGAAAATCCAGAGCTTTGACCTTCTGTTTCGTTTCTAGAGTCTTTGTACGTGAGCAAATTCATCACATTGTATAAATCAAGAGTTTTTCTCATTTTGACGCTGTTTAATAAATGTCCAGTTCCCATCTATATTCTTGTTGGGTTGAAAATCATAAATCATAGAAGCTGAGACCGCAAGGATGGGAATCAAATCAGTTCATAACCCGTATTATACAGATATATTCAATGTTCTCGTAGTTTTGAAGGTATGTGAGCTATTTAACTAAGATCCTACAAGTCTGGATAAAAAGGTCGATCATTTGACGGTGTTATTTGAGAGTTTTAATTTCCCAGAATTCCTTTTGGTCATAGCTTTCATGATTTTCAACCCGACAACGATTATGCAATTAACTATACATGACACAACCTAGACAACCCCTCATTTCGCGCCAAATCAATTTTGTTAACGTGCGTTTATTCGTGTTGGGGAATCGAAGGGAAAACCATTCAAATGCTCATTCCTTTGCGATCAGAGAGAAAAGCTATTCAAGTGTTAGTTTGTGATACTCTCGGCGTCCTGAATAGAAAAGCCATTCAAATGTTCGCTTGTGATCGTCCTGAATAGAAAAGCCATTCAAATGTTCGCTTGTGATCGTCCCGTGGAGAAAAGCCATTCAAGTGTTTTGTGCTTTGTGCAAACAGCTCTCCACTGTTGTATGTATATTTTCAACACAAATGACCGACAAAGGTTGTTTTGATGTTCTAGATCCCACTTCAAGTCGCATAGAACGCTTGATCGCATCATATCATGATAACTCATACCACTCGCCGTTTGCCTGATGTCACGTCGCCATTTCAATATTTGATGCTCGTTATCAACTGCTAGTTTGCAGGCCCACGCTTCTCTCGTCAGTATTCTTGTCTAATTAGCAATTAGAACTGTTTTAATTGCGTCACTTCCTGTTGTGTCTGTATCCAGGCAACAAGTGTTGTGGAAGTATGCTCACGTGAGCGTATCTCCCACCCCACCCGCTTCAAGTTCCGATTGCGTTCTTTGTGGGGAATTCCAGCGGTCCATCGATCGAGCAGTTTATAGGTTTCTTATGTCATTCTATCTTGATTTGTTGTTAATGTGAAGCCTCGTAGTTTCATTGTAAAGAATCACCCACTAATTGCCCTATACCATTATGACGTAACGGCTTATTTATGAGGGGGACAGAATCGTGAAGAACAATAGAAATTTGAACTAAATCTGCTCTGCTGAGGTTCGCTTGATTTCAAATTGGCTAGTTTCCAGATATTATGTTCATCGATACTTTTCCCACAATATTTACTGTGTTTGGTGACTTTTATCGCTTTCAGACCGTCTGTAAAATACATTTATTTGGGAAATCCTTTGTGTTGTTGCTGTTTTGTCCCCCTCTAGCGACCATGATCCTTAGCGTTTAAACAATAGATTGTTTTGATGTGACGTCATAGTGATATAGGGCAATTGTCTATCGAAAGATATCGGCCCGACGTTCGTAAAAATCATGCAAGTGAAAAGTTTGTTCGTTTGATTGCCCTTTTACCAGATAAATGAGTGTCCTGTATGTCATTTGGAAGGTTGGCATGTTTTACCTACTCAGGACCATGGAACGATGATCACGGATGATCATGATGATAGTTCCTTGAATTAAGCACCCACAAAACAAATGAAAACCATGCTCGTTTGTCTCTTTCATAATACTCTATTAACAGCGTATTTAATATCCAGACACGCTGCTGTATTGGTATTAGATCTAATGGTTTTGGCTTAGTGTGCGAGTGATACTTACATAATACTCTATTAACAGCGTATTTAATATCCAGACACGCTGCTGTATTGGTATTAGATCTAATGGTTTTGGCTTAGTGTGCGAGTGATACTTACATAATACTCTATTAACAGCGTATTTAATATCCAGACACGCTGCTGTATTGGTATTAGATCTAATGGTTTTGGCTTAGTGTGCGAGTGATGGATCCCTAAGGCATGTGTCGCCTGTTGGTTAGGTGCATCAACTCTTGTTTCCGTCGTCTGGGTTTTCGATTCACCCTAAAACCTCCTTAGTCACCCCTACCCAGTTCAGTTCAGTTCAGTTCAATTTTTATTGCACTTCAGAAAACGTTATACATTATATACATATTAATTAAATAAACAATTTTACAAGAATGTTGACGATTACGGTGTGGATATAGAAGGAACAGTTATGGAAGTGAGCGGTTGTCAGAGGAGCAGTGCTTTCGAGCTGACCACCGCCACATATATCTGTTAACAATTAGACTCTATCCGGACTCTACCCCCTTAGTCTGTGTAATGGCAAATGGTCAAGATAGTGTATGTAGTTTTGACTTATCACATTGATTTGTTGTAATTATCAAGTTATTCCCTTTGTAAAAGCGAATTGTTTATCTGTTCTGGCTGTAGGCGTATGAACCAATGCTAACGGAGGGCGGGGAGGGTAGGCATTTTGCGCAAGATAAATGGTTATATTAATAAAGGCCGTCAAAATTAGTTGAGACACTTTTTCATGTGGTTCAAAAAACGTGTATTTTTCTTACAAGTAATCACACAATGTTGTTTAGAGCAATAATGCGTTTGGGTGACGTGTAGGTATGATTCAGCTTCAACATTGAAAGGGGGAGAGGGGTTTTTGAAGACATTTCATCGAACATTTAAGAAATAATGTATTGCAACTGAGTTTCAACACGTACGGAATTTATTTTATTATTGATCAAATTTTTATTCAGAAGGCCTACGTCATCGTACAAAATGAAAAGTGTCTCAACAATTATGACGTGCATTGTAGGACGTAAATCGTTCAAAATTTGATTTAGCTGAAACTTCACTGAAATAATCTTGAAGGGTCTTATAATCACTAGTTAAAATATGTTCTCAATATTAGAGGTGTCAGTGACGTCACTTGCTCAACCCAAACTCAGCTCCATACATTTCTTTGTATTTTATTATCAAAATATCTGAACGGTTTATTCAGACAACAGCTCTGCATTGAAGAAAACTGGTCAAACAATCAATCCTAAGCACAAATAATGTAAAAAAAACTCCTTCACACAAACGTTTAGCTTCATAGAAATAAAATAATTCAAGACATAACGGAGCGAAGCCTTGTTTGGGTTAAGTACGTGACGTCACTAACACCTCTAAATATTCATAAAAATGTATTACTTCCCATTGGAATGTCTGAGAAAAAAACGAACCAGTGATTGTATGGTTCTTTGACATTATTTCAGTGAAGTTTCAGCTAAATCAAATTTTGAACGATTTACATAATAGTCCCCCTTTATTAAATTATCACAGGCATAGATGTGCAACTAGGGAGGGGAGGGTTATATTTAAAGAAGGGAGGATCAGGTCGGTACAGGGAGGGCAGGGTGAATTGTTTTACTCACCATTCATCTGCGTAACAACCGAGATCCTGTCGGTGGGAGGGTGAGGAAAATATGTGCAGTGGGGAGGGGAGGGTGAATTGTTTTAGTCACCATTCATCTGCACCGAGATCCTGTGGTGGGAGGGTGAGGGGATTGGGGAGGGTGTAAATTGTTTTAGTCACCATTCATCTGCGTAAAAACCGAGATCCTGTCGGTGTCGGTGAGGAAAATAGGGAGGGGAGGGGGGGGTGAATTGTTTTACTCAATCATCTGCGTACAAACCGAGATCCTGTCGGTGGGAGGGTGAGGAAATAGGTGCAGTGGGGAGGGGAGGGTGAATTGTTTTAGTCACCATTCATCTGCGTACAAACCGAGATCCTGTCGGTGGGAGGGTGAGGAAATAGGTGCAGTGGGGAGGGGAGGGATATGGATATTTTTGTATGTTGATTGTAATCTCATTTACCTTCCAGGTTCAGAATGACGAGGAACGAGATAGAATCGCTCTTCTGCGCCTCGCTCTGGCGAGAAATTTGGCCCGCGCCATTCTGAAGGAGGGTCAGGAAATGGTGCCTTCGGTGTAATGCAACTAGTGTGCAGTAGAAGGCAGGTAGATAATGTAGGTAGTATCGATTCGTCTCTAAGTATGAACATTTTATCCTATAAACACAGTTAAATACTTAGACTACATGTAGTAGGTCTAGTCGATCGATTAATGCTTGTGTCAGGCCTGTTTTCACAGTCCAACTACGTCTCTTGTGCTTGTTTGTTTGTTTGCTTGTTTGTTTGTTTGCTTGTTTGCTTGTTTGCTTGTTTGTTTGTTTGTTTGCTTGCTTGCTTGCTTGCTTGCTTGCTTGCTTGCTTGCTTGCTTGCTTGCTTGCTTGCTTGCTTGCTTGCTTGCTTGCTTGCTTGCTTGCTTGCTTGCTTGCTTGCTTGCTTGCTTGCTTGCTTGCTTGCCTAGCATTTATGCGTATGGTTTCATTAAGAAATGATAACTAGCAAAACTCGCAGTCATTAAACCGAGCAAAGACAAGAAATATCGAATACATCTACTGTGTACCTTCCTTCCTTCTTTCCTTCTTTCCTTCCTTCCTTCTTTCCTTCCTTCCTTCTTTCCTTCCTTCCTTCTTTCCTTCCTTCCTTTCTTTCCTTCCTTCCTTCTTTCCTTCTTTCTTTCCTTCTTTCTTTCCTTCTTTCTTTCCTTCTTTCTTTCCTTCTTTCTTTCCTTCTTTCTTTCTTTCTTTCTTTCCTTCTTTCTTTCTTTCTTTCCTTCTTTCCTTCTTTCTTTCTTATTTTTTCGTTGATGTTTTCCCTCAAGTTGATGTGTAACTGATTATTGTGATGTTCCATTCGTTGACAATCTACGTGTTTTGAAGAAAGTGATTGCTGTGAACCATGTGGGATTGTTTAAGATGTGGAAGTGCGCATGCTCATGACATGTTGACTAAATTCGACTGTCCAGTAATTACGTCACGTAAAAGACACTCGACTGCCTTAATGATTATTATCTCTCACACTGCATTAAAAAGCGTGTGAAATGAAACAACTTCTTCTCGGTGTCTCGAAAGGACCTTGTTTCTCAAGACAATTTCTTGTCGGTTAAGCAGGGCAGAACTTCTAAAGCATACTTTCCACGATGTTCAGGAGCCAACGCATGGAAAAAAACTCGTCGCACTTTCACGTGATAAGCTGAAAATATGTTACAAATGTAGGACTGTGGACGCGCCAGCTATCGAGAAGTTGTCACCGCAGCACGAGTTATCAACCTTGTGGTTGTAGCTTCGGGCAGAATGAGTATACAGCATTAGGTCTGATTGAGACCCCTCGTACTCTGCGATTGTTTTCTAAGACTCATTATTAATATCAAACAGCTGGAAAGACTTTTACTTAATAATGACAATGTTGGCGGTTCGATGGTCGATCAACTTGGTTTACAAATGGGAAACAGCCTCGGTTAGTTTTAAAAGTATTACTTTTCCTGGACTTGTTTGTTAAGGATATATTGGAGTTATGTAGAACTGAGCAGCACAGTGGGGACGAGACAACGCTAATGTAGCTTGTTGTGATACTTTCATCTGTGATCAAGAGGGTTTTAAGTAGTTTGTACTCTTGACCTTGTTCTAGTTATTTGGGTGGTCTTTAGTTATCGATCCTTTTTACCCTGCTGGTACAAGCTCTTCGACGCTCCTTTGGCTTAGATGAATGGTTCGTGGAATGAAATGTTGATATTACGCAGGACGGGGGGTATTGGATTGAAATACTTGGACATGCGGCGAGTCGCGCGGGGAAATGGGAATTCTCAGTTCTCTTTACGGGTGACCGTGGCAATCGAATTCTGTCCAAACAGTTTCCACCATCTCAGAGAGATGAGAACATTAGATTCATAGCCGATCATAGAATGAACTCGAGCTTTTCTTGTATGAAAGACTGTCTGACGAATAGTTGACTTCTCTAAAGGTATAGACCATGCGATACTTGCAGTCCCGTGAGTTCACCTTTGCTCGCCAGGTACATATCATTGATACCTCATTTGACGAGGTATGCCAAGGCTTTGCATCGTAGTTCTTAATAGAAGTGGGACATTTTGACTCTCGTATAATAGTAGTGGGTGCTGGTCGTACCTTTTAGGGTTAGAACCGTAGTTTGCTCACCGCTTAGGCCTAGTTCAGACGTCGTGCTAATCATGAGCTAATCATTATTATTATTATGAACCGTTATCATTTAAAACAATAGATAATGAGGCGGCTTCTTTTGAAGTAATTAAGAACGGCTCTTGGAAAGTACGGCGTTTGAACTAGGCCTTACAGTGTTAAACCTAAAACGACCACCGTTAGAGTTCTCCGGGAACCTTTTAGAGTATTTGCCGGTCAGAATAAAACCAAGACCTACTTGTCAAGAAACTAATTTTCATTTGGAATTGGTACCTTTTAGGGTCATAAAATATTGCCACGCCCACAGGATCGACATTCTGGTACGTTCAGTTTCCCCCAAAAAAATTTCAGACGAGCATCCTCACCATTCTTCATATGGGAGTTCTCCCCTGGGGTAGTTGGAATTCTTAAGCATGGATGTCCATACAGTTTCTCAAAGCCCTGCGTCACAAAATACTGTAAATATGAACATTCGATGATGAACTTTCGAGCATAGGTCTGTGAAATTATGTATGGTAGGGCACGGCTTGCCCAACTTCACCTCCCATGATCGACTAGTAGATAAGTTAACTGTATATGTACTCAAGTAAGGTAGGGCGTGGCTGGCCCAACTCATTGACTTCACCCCAGTGTATATGTACTCAAGTAAGGTAGGGCGTGGCTGGCCCAACTCATTGACTTCACCCCCCATGGTCTTCTACTAGATAAGTTAAGTGTATATGTACTCAAGTAAGGTAGGGCGTGGCTGTCCCAACTCACTGACTTCACCCCCCATGATCGTCTAGTATCAGCCGTTAGGGCTTCGATTCATGTACCGCGATACTCAACATCCAATTATTTTTGTCCTGAGACTCTACTACTCTATTGTGTTCTTAGACACTCGCAATGCATAGATTAGCTATGGGTGTTGCTATGGACTAGCTATGGGTGTTGCTATAGACTAGCTATGGGTGTTGCTATGGACTAGCTATGGGTGTTGCTATGGACTAGCTATGGGTGTTGCTATGGACTAGCTATGGGTGTTGCTATGGACTAGCTATGGGTGTTGCTATGGAGTAGCTATGGGTGTTGCTATGGAGTAGCTATGGGTGTTGCTATGGAGTAGCTATGGGTGTTGCTATGGAGTAGCTATGGGTGTAGCTATGGAGTAACTATGGGTGTTGCTAAGGACTAGCGATTGGTGTTGCTATGGAGTAGCTATGGGTGTTGCTAGGGAGTAGCGATGGGTGTTGCTATGGAGTAGCTATGGGTGTTGCTATGGAGTAGCTATGGGTGTTGCTATGGACTAGCTATGGGTGTTGCTATGGACTAGCTATGGGTGTTGCTATGGACTAGCTATGGGTGTTGCTATGGAGTAGCTATGGGTGTTGCTATGGACTAGCTATGGGTGTTGCTATGGAGTAGCTATGGGTGTTGCTAGGGAGTAGCGATGGGTGTTGCTATGGAGTAGCTATGGGTGTTGCTATGGAGTAGCTATGGGTGTTGCTATGGACTAGCTATGGGTGTTGCTATGGACTAGCTATGGGTGTTGCTATGGACTAGCTATGGGTGTTGCTATGGAGTAGCTATGGGTGTTGCTATGGACTAGCTATGGGTGTTGCTATGGACTAGCTATGGGTGTTGCTATGGACTAGCTATGGGTGTTGCTATGGAGTAGCTATGGGTGTTGCTATGGACTAGCTATGGGTGTTGCTATGGACTAGCTATGGGTGTTGCTATGGACTAGCTATGGGTGTTGCTATGGACTAGCTATGGGTGTTGCTATGGACTAGCTATGGGTGTTGCTATGGACTAGCTATGGGTGTTGCTATGGACTAGCTATGGGTGTTGCTATGGACTAGCTATGGGTGTTGCTATGGACTAGCTATGGGTGTTGCTATGGACTAGCTATGGAGTAGCTATGGGTGTTGCTATGGACTAGCTATGGGTGTTGCTATGGAGTAGCTATGGGTGTTGCTATGGACTAGCTATGGGTGTTGCTATGGACTAGCTATGGGTGTTGCTAGGGAGTAGCGATGGGTGTTGCTATGGAGTAGCTATTGGTGTTGCTAGGGAGTAGCGATGGGTGTTGCTATGGAGTAGCTATGGGTGTTGCTATGGACTAGCTATGGGTGTTGCTATGGAGTAGCTATGGGTGTTGCTATGGACTAGCCATGGGTGTTGCTATGGACTAGCTATGGGTGTTGCTAGGGAGTAGCGATGGGTGTTGCTATGGAGTAGCTATTGGTGTTGCTAGGGAGTAGCGATGGGTGTTGCTAGGGAGTAGCGATGGGTGTTGCTATGGAGTAGCTATGGGTGTTGCTATGGACTAGCTATGGGTGTTGCTATGGACTAGCTATGGGTGTTGCTATGGACTAGCTTTCTTGCCTTTTCTAAGTTGTAGTTACACCTTCGCCCTCCCCCACTCCTCCATTTCAATTCCCCTCCCTTCATCTCCCTTCACTTCACCTCCCCTGCCTTCATGTACCCTCCTATCACTTCATTTTGCTTCACTTCACTTCACCTCCGATCCCTTCACCTCTCCTCCCCTATACATCCCTTCACCTCCCCTCCCCTACACATCACTTCACCTCCGATCCCTTCACCTCTCCTCCCCTATACATCCCTTCAACTCTCCTCCCTTCACCTCTCCTCCCTTCATCTCTCCTCCCTTCACCTCTCCTCCCTTCACCTCTCCTCCCCTATACATCCCCTATGGACTAGCTATGGGTGTTGATATGGAGTAGCGATGGGTGTTGCTATACATCCCTTCACCTCCTCTCCCCTCCCCTACACATCCCTTCACTTCACCTCCGAACCCTTCACCTCTCCTCCCCTATACATCCCTTCACCTACCCTACCCTACACATCCCTTCACTTCACCTCCCATCCCATCACCTCACCTCCCCTGCACATCCCTTCACCTCCCATCCCTTCACCTCCCCTCCCCTGCACATCCCTTCACCTCTCCTCCCCTACACATCCCTTCACCTCCCATCCCATCACCTCACTCCCCTGCACATCCCTTCACCTCCCATCCCTTCACCTCACCTGCACATCCCTTCACCTCCCATCCCTTCACCTCCCCTCCCCTGCACATCCCTTCACCTCCCCTCCCCTACACATCACTTCACCTCCGATCCCTTCACCCTCTCCTCCCCTACATCACTTCACCTCCCCTCCCCTACACATCACTTCACCTCCGATCCCTTCACCTCCCCTCCCCTATACATCCCTTAACCTCCCCTCCCCTACACATCACTTCACCTCCGATCCCTTCACCTCTCCTCCCCTATACATCCCCTCCCTTCACCTCCCCTACACATCACTTCACCTCCGATCCCTTCACCTCTCCTCCCCTATACATCCCTTCACCTCCCCTCCCCTACACATCACTTCACCTCCGATCCCTTCACCTCTCCTCCCCTATACATCCCCTCCCTTCCCCTCCCCTACACATCCCTTCACCTCCCATCCCCTCACCTCCCCTACACATCCCTTCACCTCCCCTACACATCACTATACTCGTAAATGATAGGTTTAACAGAGAAAGAAAGGCATCGCTATTGACAAATTAACGAACTAAAATTAATATAAACTGAAGTACCAGGACACCTAAGCGGTATTCCACCTTGCTTGAGTGTCACATAAAAGTTATTTACTTTCCTTGCGGAAGAAGGTATAATCATATTCGTCCAAGCAGTCAATTCATCGGCACTTCAAATGAAATAGCACACCGATGGTGAACTGAACACTGGTGTGAACGCCTGTTGGTTCGTAGCTTTGATGTTCTACCGAAACAATAACAATGAGAGTCTGCTGGCGATGGGAAAGATTGGAAGAGAAATAAGAAGAAAGAAAGAATGAAACGAAAATAAGAAGTGGAAGAAAAAAAAAGCGAGAGGCAGAAAACGATTGTCAGCAGTGGCGAGGAAGAATGATATGAGAAACATGTAAAGAATAAAATAAAGGATGAAAAATTGAAAGGAAAATTAAGATTAAGTAATATATCAAACCAATGGTAGAGACAAAGAATAAGAACTAATCCCGGGAATGTATACAAAATAAAGGAGGAAATTTACGTACGAAAAATGTATTTATTTTTGCTAATGACAGTCGAACAGAACATAAGCACTATCAGTGAAAGTGAATTCTACTGTTTACTTTATTATTATTATTATATATTATTATTGTAATATAATATTTTACAGAAAGCATTGCGACAACATATCGAATTGCGAGCCAAGGTGTCCCAGGATTGAATCGGCCATTCCAGCCGGAAACGGCTCATCATCATCAACTTCATCATAATCAAAATGATAAAATCTCGTTTGAACGTGCCCCAAAAAGCCGAAATAGACTATTCATCTATCATCCGATTTAACTCTTCAGTCTGCGGGTTTTTGATTTCGGTTAATGCAGCTTTTGCCTTAAAAAAATGTCCTTAATTTATTTGGAATAGGTTTAGCATTTGTGTCAATCGATCGCCGACGGGACGGTGTGGAGGCTGAACGATATTCCATATGGTTGCGTAGAAGACGATCGGGCCGTCTTTGAGAGTCTCTTTTATTGTCTGACCGCCAAACGACTTACTAGTTGAGAGCATTTTTCGTTATTAAGGGATTTGCATAAACACCCAAAAATACCCGTTACTTATAAGCCGTTACTCCTTGAAGAGTTAACACTTTGCAATCGATAAGGCTCGTTGGTTAACTTCGAACGGATCAAACGTTCTTTTACTCGATCGAACGTTCGATTCAACTCTCGAAATGAAAGATTTTTCAGTGTATTGATTTTGCGTTGTGGCGTTGGTAATGGCGACAAGAGGCTGAAATGCATTCTTTTCGGCACTTCCGGTTTGTGAGCATGCGCTTCCGGTGTCAGCAAGGAAAATCGTGCCTCTAAATGATTCAGTTTTGAAGGACTTTTTATAGGTTCAATCGCCAAAAGCCGCTTTTGATTAATATATTCACGACTGATGATTTTTAATTGCTAGCTGTAATTTTCTATGTAATTCCACCGGTGACTCGTAACTCGAAAGAGAACAAAGCCAATTCAATGCTGCGAAAAGACAAACAACCACGATCTGATTGAAAACCCCAACCGCGGCACACACCTTCACTGATCGCCATTATTAAGACGCTTCTTGTGTTTTTGCCGCTGCTAATTTCGGTTTCTTTGCTCAGAAAATCTCGTTTTTAAAAGGCAATGAGCGGTGCGAATCAAATCTCTCATCGTATCGCTTGTGAAAACTCGCTTCTGTGTCGGGCGTTTGTTTTATCAACCAAACCAGCTTGTAACGCCGTCTAGCTCATTCCTCCTAAATTCATCTTGCACAGTATCCGCATTTATCAAAAAGGTCGTAGTTTTGGTCACGTCCCAGTATTTGGTACACGCATATAAACGAAGTTTCTTAGCGACGAACTAGAGGGATTCTGTTGTCAATATTTAGCTTTATTCTCTCAAAGCTTCTCAGGTGAAGAGAGAATCAACAATAGCCAACGACTCTGGCAAAATGATCTAAAACATTACTTATTCTCATCAAATACCCAAATGTCACATGAAACGCACCGCGATCTGCCGGCATATTCAACCTCTCGTTCGCCGTACTACTAAGAAATCAAACCCCATTAGTTTGTGGTCGATCTTTTCTTGGTTGGCCAGTCTCTACGATGTGTAGAAATCGATATCATGAAGTTTTCAAGTCCATGCCAAGACAAAATGCTAGGGTTTGTCGTCCAAACATAGCGCACAATCGAATTTGAATGTTTAAAAAAAACCCGCTTTGTCTCTTACTCGGTGTGATGGCCCAAGATATATTACGACGTCTAATACAGCCAATGACATGCTAACTGAGTCTTGTGCGACCGGCATTACGTCAAATCAAAAACTTCATTAGCTTGGGCTGAATGTGACTAAAAGTTTTGATTAAAAAGCGCGCGGCAAACGCCGGCTCGGCGGCCTCGTTGAATCGGCCACGATTTTGCTGCTAATAGAATTTGAAGTCATGATCGAAGAATCCTCAGTTTGTAGGATATAATATGAAATGAAATCGTTTGAAAGCTATGTCAAAAGACCTGATTGCAAATTACTAACAAATTTAAGTAGCAAACAATCGCCGACGGTCGCTTGTCACAATGATTGACAACTGTGTTCTTTGCCACTTTCCGCTCTTTCCTTATCCAAGATTGGTAATGAGTCGCTTAAATACGTTTTGTGGTCGTAGCCCGACAATAAATCTACATAGAGCACGGAACAGCATGATCGAGCGAGCGTTCAACGAACTAAACACGTCCTCGTCTTCTTCCACTATCAACACGACCGTCCGTACTACCGGCCAAAACAAGGATTTTTCGGAGCGCAGTTAGGCAAAGCAATCGCTCTCTGGCTCAGCAGCTGCAGTTAATTAAATCGGTCTTCAACGTGTATGAAGTTGCCAATAAGCACGTGCGGTAGGGGCCATTCTCGTCGATGGTGATTGGTGCGGCTTTGCTTTCTCTTATGACGTCTACTCCTAAGGGATTGATCGTAGTAGCGCCGCCTTGAAAGCGGCATCCTTTGAAGATGATTTTGCAGTCTTTTGCCGAACTCAATAACATTGTGGGACCAAATGTAAAGCAACGCCGATAAGTTTCGAAGTGAGCCGAGGTTGGAAGCTTCATTCAGTCACGTTGGACAGTTATCCACTGTAGTTGTTTGTCCGTGTTGAAAAGTGATGTTCGAGGATCGATTCCACAGCCAAAGCATAAATTTAAGAAAGTTCATCAGAGCATTACTCTGATATATGTGTTTGAATGGTATTTGCTTTGGGCCTTAGCGGCGCCTTTGATCTGAGACTACATTCAGTACCGAGGATTCTTCACAACGAAGATTTGGTGTTCAGTGTGTACTTCATGCCGGCCAAACCCGAACATTGAGCTTCGCGATGGATTCGACACTGACTGTGGACTGTGTTCCGAAGAGACTTTGTTATTCTCTCGGATCACTAGAGCCTCAACCTACACGTGAAATCGAGTCGGGAAATAGTGATTTGTGTACTATGCATCGACCACCACCAACGGGGGAAGACTCTACTGAGAATGTTCGATCGAAAGAAGGCCTTACTGGCCCGACTAAGGGCGAATCATACGATTGTCCAAGTCCTAGACTTACGCCAAGACGATGTACTGCAAAGGAATTACCGGCGAGTTGTGGAGTTTCTCACACCAGCGAAGAAGATAAGTTGGCACCACTTGGGTTTGAACCCGAAGGAGAAGCTGTTTCGACTCCTACATTTCGCGAACCTAGTGGTAGTTGCTTTACGGATATGTTGAACGATTCAGAAGGTTCTTATGTATTTTATCAGTATTTACGGAGAGTGAATTGTGACATTCTCATGGATTTCTGTCGAGCTTGCGATGACTTTCGAGGAATGGTACCCACGTCCCCCCAAACATTAGCAACTGCTAAAGCAATCTTACAGCAATACATACTAACACGCGAAACATGCGATGATTTGGGTATCAAAGCAAGTACTAGAGCTAAAATAGCCGAACTCGTATGCGTACAACCCATAGATCCTCTGCTATTTGAAGAGGCATATTCCGAAGTTGTAGCAAACATGAAAAATATACACTACAAAACATTTTTAAACTCCAGCTTCTTCAAAGAGTTCGCCGAAACACAGAATGAATCACCGAAGTTGGTGAGCGATCTTCAAGCTTCGTACAACAGAAGATTCCAAGGTGGCTATCTTCCTACGTTGCCCGAGGAAAAAGTGCTAGGATTCAGCGACGAAATGGAGGAATTTGAATTCGAACAACAATGCAAGAGCGCAAAAGTATTGTCACACAGTGGAGGCAATTCTACATCAGATGAAAAAAATGCGAGGTAAGAGTTTTAGTAGTATGCTAGCTAGCTCTATAAAGTCCACATGTGTCTAGAGATTGGCATCTGAATTTTATTTGAACCAGTCTTCACATTGCTGTGAATACGTCCAGTTCCCAAGCACTTGTATTCAATGTTATTGCAATTTAGCGGTTTTGTTTTACATGCTAAACAGTGTGAACTGTGTTTCCCATTGACTGAACATGTAGTGATGTATCATGAGTTCAGTATTTATAGAATCGATTTCGCGTACTTTCAATGAAATCTACTCCGCACAAGACTTGTTGATAGTGTGACAACTGTGTATAACCGTAAATGACAAGCTATGCTTTATATATGTGCGATCAAATCGTGATTTTTCACTCCAAGTTTGCCTTCTTTGAACTATGCCGACCCGCTGAACTTGGTGTGTGTTTTTGTGGCGAACCGTCTCACTCACACCATTTCAAGAGCTTTGGGATCCACAGAAGCGATAGTTAGTGTCTGCAGTAATTATGAACGCGCAGATTGTCGTTCATATGACCCACGGATATCAGAACCCTTGTGGAATGTCACCGTTGAAGTGATATATTGTTTTTCTTTCTGAGACGCGCGCGTATAATAAAGTACCTCTTACCAAAATAACATCTGAGAGGAAACCCTCGGTTTTCGAACACAATTCCGTGAGGTAGAAATTAACGCATTTAGGGAGAACCACGGGGCCCACAAGCTCGGGATCCGTGGGTGAGCGAGAAATCAGATGTATTCTTGTCGGAATGGAATCAGATAGCGCCGAGCAGTTCGGTAGCCTTTCAAGATTACATACTTCAATCGCGGCGAAAGAAGCATCGTAATCTCTGTTGTGTCTAATACTTTCGGTAAATGCTCAAGTCAATACGACGTCTTTAGCTGCTCTGAGTAAGGAGAACTCATAATCAAAATGCGATCGTAATTCCTGGGCGAGAGCGACGCTAAACTATGGAAATTAGACCCCGAAAAAACACACATCTTCTTTACTCTGGATGTCAATTTCGCTCCTAGTGTCAATTTCCCCTGCGGTGTCGATTTCAATCATTTTTGCTTTCGAATAGCTTCCAAATAGCCGAGTTTTTGTTATTAGTGTTTCCACGATGAGAACAATTCCATCACATTTGAGAGTTGATGTCAAGTAAATCCCGTCATTGTTTACACTTATTTTAGGTATCAAGCGTTCTGAGTGCTGCTATTTTTAATCGGATGTGTAGAAAGAAATGTTCTCCTAGTCAGTTTTAGATTACAACGTTCTACTTGGAATTGCAATGTTTCTCCATTGTGCGTTTCAAATAATGTTCTCAACTTCTCGAGTATGTTTCATATTTTTAATTGCCCCTTCAGATCAATATTGACATAGCTTGTTTCATAAAAAGGGGAAAAAGATTCCATAGTTTCATATGTTATTTGAATTACTTTGTTTTGAGGGTAATAATCTCATCTCAACTGTATAGCATTACACAGTACTCACATTTACCGCTCCATCTGTTCAAGTAGTTTCTAAAATTAAATCAAGAATCATCTATAGTAACCTTGCATCTTAGATTTACAAGAACATTATAGAGAACCCTTGCAAACACAAACATGCAAACCATACTCTATGGTATCCAACTGTGTAATACCTGAGTCTGCTACATTGGTGGCCTTACAACCACCAGCATGCTTCACACAGGGCTTACGATATTCGACATCTTTCATAATCATTCAAACTCAAAAGTTAGACGTTTTACTCCATTATGTAATCAAATTTACCATCTTAGGGTTATGCTCTTGGACTTAATAATACACATAAAACTAATAGGCGGACTAATTGACTTAGTTATATAATGTTCTGGTAAGTCTCAAACTCTTTGAAAATTATGGTCAATGTTTAGAATTTAGAAATCATTTAAAGTCTTCAAGATATTTAATACAATTTATTAGCATTAACTAATGTGGGATATCCTTTATTCAAGGAGTGTTAAGCCTATCATTAATGACTCTTGGCAGTAACAAAACAGAGTGAAAAACATGATTTTTCTGACATACTAAAACTGTGTTATTACAAATGAATGCATGAGATGGGAAGACTCTAGTGTTGTGAATGAATGAATGGAGATGATTTCTTCCAAATGTGCTCTGGTTAATCACTACATGAAATGCAAAGCAGATCATAGTCTTGCCTATAATCATTTAATTGGTTTGAAAATTGGTTTCAGCTGGAACATCTATCTTGATGCGAGTCTGGTCTGTTATATCAAAAGCAATGTTTTTCATTAGACTAATAAAGCACAATGATTCACTGCGATTCATTTTTGTTATAGTTTCTTTTCCTTGACGTTGTACTTTTGCATGCTACCATTTGGTTTTAAGAATGTTCAATTAATGTGTAGCTTGATATATTAGCAAACTGTTCCAAATTAATTAGTCATCGACATTATCTTGGTAGTGAGTGTCTGGCGTTAAGCACCAACAGAAAAATGAGAACAGAGATTTGAAACCGAAAAATAAAAGTAGTCAAACTGTGAGAGCTCTTTTAACTTTGATTTGTTCAAAAACAACAGCAAATATAAACTTTATAATAGATTGTTTTGACTGATCTGTTGAAACAACGAATATTTATGAATTACAATTTGTTTGACTTCTCCTTTGTTCTACAGAAAATTACTTCATGTTCCGATCAAAGATGTCAACTCGCCGTATTACTATCCCGCAGCCCCACTAGCATCGATTACTGAATCAGAAAGCCAAAGTATCTCCAGCGATGCACTCACAGATGATACTTTATCCATGACAACTGAGTAAGTGTTACATATTGTTATTTTTACTAGACTCATAACATTAATCAAGAGTTAAGCCCTGTTGTCTAGTGAAGTGTTTAGCACCCTGATGATATGCCACTTACTAGAGGGATTGTTTTTCTCTGTGTTAATAGTTTGCAGGTGTTTTCCCAAAGGTTGGACATGTTATACTCCTTGATTTTGTAATTAATAAACATGATCACTACTTCTAGAAATGTAATTAGCTATGAAGAGTAGTATTATGTTTCTAGAATACATGATCATTAAGATTCTATGAGTTTCATGATCATTGCTTCTATCAGTTTAATTAGTTTGTACTGTTATCTTTCTTAGGTAAAAAATCATTTAATTTGTTTTCTTATCTTTTTAATTAATTTTCGAAGTGTAACTGGTCACCTCTAGCAATAGTAGAAACCAATGTAACAATCCACAAAAAAGTTATCTTTTTACACAGGCTTCCTGTGGAATGCATGTGTTATAAAAGGGGCTTTCTTTTCACAAATTTGATCACTTACATACAGTGCATGCTCCCCATACATAGTGAAGTCTCATAGCTTTGCGGGGTGGGAGAGGGGCTACTTTCATAGCTTTGCGGGGTGGGAGAGGGGCTACTTTCATAGCTTTGCGGGGTGGGAGAGGGGCTACTTTCATAGCTTTGCGGGGTGGGAGAGGGGCTACTTTCATAGCTTTGCGGGGTGGGAGAGGGGCTACTTTCATAGCTTTTGGGGTGGGAGAGGGGCTACTTTCATAGCTTTGCGGGGTGGGAGAGGTGCTACTTTCATAGCTTTGCGGGGTGGGAGAGGGGCTACTTTCATAGCTTTGCGGGGTGGAAAAGGGGCTACTTTCATAGCTTTGCTGGGTGGAAAAGGGGCTACTTTCATAGCTTTTCGGGGTGGGAGAGGGGCTACTTTCATAGCTTTGCGGGGTGAGAGAGGGGCTACTTGATATTTTGGGGTTCTTGCCAAGTTGTACCAAAAGGAAAACAGACAAAACACATGCTCAAATATAGTTTCACTGTACATGGTCTATTTTCTGAAATAGTTCCCTGCCTAATGTAGTTCCCTTTTTGGTACTTGTTGAATGATCATGATTTTACTAGAAACCCATTCTTGGTATTGTCAACTGTGGAAATCCTTTTTCCAGTAAATTGTGCATTAATTGCCATAAACTACTTCGGTATGACGATAGAAATAAGTTTTTAGGTTTCACATTTGCAATGAAGCCCGAGTGAACACTTACGTAAGAGCATCTTGTTGTTTATGTCAAAAACCTTTTCCCCTAATTTTGTTTTCTGCACAAATAGTTATTTAATTATTATTGACCAATTTTACACATCTTTTAGGCTAATTTTTTTTTAAAATAAAGATAGTTATGTTTTGCAAACCTTTGTAGCATTTGCACCAAAATTTATATTTCTATTTTAAGACCATTAATAATGGGTCCCTAGTAATTAGTGCACTATATAAGAATTTATTATTATTATTATTAGTAGTAGTAGTAGCAGCAGCAGTAGCAGCAGCCTGTAGCAGTAGCAGTAGTTGTAGTAGTAGTTGTTGTTGCAGTAGCAGTAGTTGTTGCAGTAGTTGTAATAGTAGTTGTTGTAGTAGTAGTTGTTGTAGTAGTAGTTGTTGTAGTAGTAGTAGTAGTAGTAGTAGTAGTTGTAGTAGTAGTTGTTGTAGTAGTTGTTGTAGTAGTAGTAGTAGTTGTTGTAGTAGTTGTAGTAGTAGTTGTTGTTGTTGCAGTAGCAGTAGTTGTTGCAGTAGTTGTAATAGTAGTTGTTGTAGTAGTTGTTGTAGTAGTAGTTGTTGTAATAGTAGATGTTGTAGTAGTAGTAGTAGTAGTTGTTGTAGTAGTTGTTGTAGTAGTTGTTGTAGTAGTTGTTGTAGTAGTTGTAGTAGTAGTTGTAGTTGTTGTTGCAGTGCAGTAGCAGTAGTTGTTGCAGTAGTTGTAATAGTAGTTGTTGTAGTAGTAGTTGTTGTAGTAGTAGTTGTTGTAATAGTAGATGTTGTAGTAGTAGTAGTAGTAGTAGTAGTAGTTGTTGTAGTAGTAGTAGCAGTAGTAGTTGTAGTAGTAGTAGTAGTAGTAGTTGTAGTAGTAGTTGTTGTAGTAGTTGTTGTAGTAGTAGTAGTAGTTGTAGTAGTTGTAGTAGTAGTTGTTGTTGTTGCAGTAGCAGTAGTTGTTGCAGTAGTTGTAATAGTAGTTGTTGTAGTAGTAGTTGTTGTAGTAGTAGTTGTTGTAATAGTAGATGTTTGTAGTAGTAGTAGTAGTTGTAGTAGTAGTTGTTGTAGTAGTAGTAGTAGTTGTTGTAGTAGTAGTTGTAATAGTAGTGGTTGTAGTAGTAGTAGTAGTAGTAGTAGTAGTAGTAGTAGTAGTAGTAGTAGTAGTAGTAGTAGTAGTAGTAGTAGTAGTAGTAGTAGTAGTAGTAGTAGTAGTAGTAGTAGTAGTAGTAGTAGTAGTAGTAGTAGTAGTAGTAGTAGTAGTAGTAGTAGTAGTAGTAGTAGTAGTAGTAGAAGTAGTAGTAGTTGTTGCAGTAGTTGTTGTAGTAGTTGTTGCAGTAGCAGTAGTAGTAGTAGTAGTTGTAGTAGTAGTTGTTGTAATAGTAGATGTTGTAGTAGTAGTAGTAGTTGTAGTAGTAGTAGTTGTTGTAGTAGTAGTAGTAGTAGTAGTAGTAGTAGTAGTAGTAGTAGTAGTAGTAGTAGTAGTAGTAGTAGTAGTAGTAGTTGTTGCAGTAGTTGTTGTAGTAGTTGTTGCAGTAGCAGTAGTAGTAGTAGTAGTAGTAGTAGTAGTAGTTGTTGCAGTAGTTGTTGTAGTAGTTGTTGCAGTAGCAGTAGTAGTAGTAGTAGTTGTAGTAGTAGTTGTAATAGTAGTTGTTGTAGTAGTAGTAGTAGTAGTAGTAGTTGTTGTAGTAGTAGTAGTTGTTGTAGTAGTAGTAGTAGTAGTTGTAGTAGTAGTTGTTGTAATAGTAGTTGTTGTAGTAGTAGTAGTAGTAGTAGTAGTAGTAGTAGTAGTTGTTGTAGTAGTAGTAGTAGTAGTAGTAGTTGTTGTAGTAGTTGTTGTAGTAGTTGTTGTAGTACTTGTAATAGTAGTTGTTGTAATAGTAGTTGTTGTAGTAGTTGTAGTAGTAGTAGTTGTAGTAGTAGTAGTAGTTATGTAGTAATTGGCAGAAGCTGTTGTCGTCCCCACATCCATCCATATTATTTATTATGTATCATTAAATAATCTAGTTCTTTATGTTTATAATTTACTGGCAAAGCTCAAGAAAGAAAGAAAAACCTGAGTAGTAATTCAATGATTGGTTTGTTTCTAGTACCAGTGATGGACATTCAAGGTGCAGTGGGAGAAGGGCGCATAGAAGCAGAAACAATGCCATACGTTTTCCATTCGTTCCTGTAAGTACACCAGACATTAAAATTGCAGGATCGTGTAAGAATAGTGTAAGTGACTTTTGGAAATCAAAGAGCCATTAAGGAAATGTACCTTTTGTTCAAAGATCACTTACATCGTTCTCTACATCTATTGGGATAAAGATACAAAAAGGGAGAGACCCAGAGAAATATTATTGACAGGGTCTCCAAATTTTAGATGGGTACAAAAGGAAATCAATCAATAAATTTATGTTGTAATTTGTATTTGATATTATTTCTTGCAGCGCACACACAGAATGCCCAAGGAGGCCAGGCATCCCATTGGTCCTGATGAGTTTGCTAAGATTTTGACTGAAAAGCTTGAAAAAGTCCTTGCTGAACGACAACTTAAAGAGCGAGAAGCATTAAACCTTTCGCAATCCTTAGATGTAAGAATCATTAATTGATTGTAGTGATGCTGATGAGTGATTAAGCACTTTGTGTGGAAAACATTTCTAAGTAGCATGGTTCTGAAATGGCAATTAGCCACTTTGGAAACGAGTAAAGGACTGGCTGGGAATGAGTTTTTAGAATTAATCTAATTAAGAAATGAACCCCATCACAAGAAAGAGCATATCAGAATTAGTAAGTTTCAAGAGTTTGATAGCATTTGAACAAGTAGCAAATGAACTGCAGACATTCAAAAACTGCAAAAACTGCAAAGAAATGTTGGGACCCTTATCCCCTGTAACATACATTTCTTTGTATTCATTTCTTAATTAGATTAATTCTAAAAACTTGTTCCCAGTCCTTTACCCATTTCCAAAGTGGCTAATAGAGCAGTCATTTGGGGGGTTAAATAGAGACAGACATTGAAATGGCTGAGTAAGGCTCTCTAAGCAAAACCCCAATATGTGTATCACTAAAACAAATGTATTAATTGTGGCTTTGTCCTTTGCTTTCATGAAGGATGAGAGACCTTGTAGCAGTCAGTCCAAGAAGTCTATTCTCCAGGAAGCTATTGACAACAAGGAAAGAAGAGACAGGATTCCTCTGAGCACCATGGTGCAATTACCATTACAAGATGGTGACACCTCTTCAATCAGTACATCAAATCATTCATCATCAAAAAGCACAGGTGCACGAGCAACGGCAGGATCAGGGGTTCAAAATAGCAGCAGCAGCGAGAGTACTCATAGAAAATACCGCGGTGCTCGACATGCTTGGAAATCGTCGAAAAACGACAGCGAATCAGTGAATAAACCAAATGAACAATTAGCTCCAAATACTTTCAAAGAACCTAAAATAACAAAAGACACTAGCATAGCTAACGATGAGATCCCATTCTTGACTTTAAATAATCACCGCATCCAAGAGTGGATGGCGACAGGTGAAGAAGAACTAAAAAAGCAAAAATCTAAACCACATCAGTCAAAAAGCAGTCGGCAGCCTTCAAACAGCCGTATGGATAGTTATGGTGGTCACCATCAACCCAAGCAACCCATAGCTCAAGATCCCTTGATGCCACTTTTACATGGACCTGAACCAACTACGGTGCTTGGTGAAGTGAGAAGACGTTTAATGGCAACCAAGGAACACGACCGCAAGAGTAAACATAATCAAAGACACAGGTTAGTTTCATCATACTGTACCTTCTAAATTCCTGCATCTGAACTATATCCAGTTAAACACTGATTTACAGATAACAACAGGTTACTGTAAACCAGTAGAGAAGCTGCACCTTTTTACCTGAAATCATCCTTAGGATGTTGGTTGATGAGGCAAAGGAGTATTTCTTCTTGACTTTAGATGCGATGTCTTTCGATTTCTTCCCCTCCAAAAAGGTTTATCATAAAATTTGATTTACCAAACTCTGGTCTGGCTTATCTGTTAGTGAGGCTTATAGAGACTCTGTATGTTTGGTGGATTGTCGTAACAATCTTAGGTCCATTTTACCAGTGTTTTAATTGATGGAGATAATTTATTGATCCTGAAACTAAAATTGTTTCATTTCTTGGGGTTATGATGATAATAATAATAATAACTCTTTATTGGGTGATAAATAAGGTGAAAAACTATCTGTTCATTTGTATCCATCATTCTTATGCACTTGTTTTATCTCTAGATCTCGGAATAGTGTTGAAGATACAAGTGACCAGTCTTCGTATTACGGCAAAGAAAGTTCAACAGATTTATCAAGTTGCAGTCAATCATTACTCTCTTATGATTTAAATCAACATCAGTCATATTCATCTATACCGTCATCGGCTTCAAACATTGCAAATGACACTAAAAGTAGATCGGACAGTGGAATTGGTGGAGGCGTCAGGAAAAAAGAAAAACATAATGCTACTACTGTAATTTACTGGTTATGGGGTGAGCCTATTGCATATCGTACATCGTTACCAGGCAAACGTATTACTTTGGAACAGTTCAAGACCCAGCTAATTCCACGAAAAGGAGAATTTAGGTGAGTTGTGGAAATTTGGTCCAAATTTTGACTCGTGATTTCAGAGCAGTTTTGTTACATAATCTCAGAAGTCACACCACTATTTAGTTTTAAACAACAGTGTTGACTGAGTCTTTTATTCAGCTCATTAATAATTCATGAGGAAAACAAATGAAATCATAACTGTGATGATTGTTGTAAATCTGATACAAATTCATCCTCATTTGCACCAACTTTAACAGCGATTTTCACAAGTAGAATTACTCACATCTTCAAAATTTTGATAAAATATGAAATACTCCAGTTTCGAGTTGTTTACGCACCGCTGCACTCCTTGACAAGATGCATTTGCTCAGGCCTTAAGTCTCAATCCAGAGAATAACCAGTGGAATTAAAAATGGTTTCTATTGTTGAATGTCAACACTTTTTCGCGTTCTCGTCAGTATTTGTGCATAATTTACACTGAATTGAGGCTAAACAACTCGATACTGGAGTATTATAGGACTCGTGTTTGTCATTCTGATACAACGTTGCCGCTCATGCTGTAAACACTACTTGCACTTTGATGTAGGAATTATACTCCAGTCTAGAGTTGTTTCTTCACTGGTGTACACCTTGGAAAAAGATACAGTCTTTACTCAGGGTTAAATGTTCACAAATACTAATGACAACATATGAGAGAATATTGACATATAATTTGTGTTGTTCTCTGAATTGAGGCTTAGTATATAACCCTCAGTAAATGCATCTGGAGCACAGAAGTGTCTGAATTGCCCAACTCGAAACTTGAGTTACATGCTGCTCATGTCTATTAGCAATACTTTTCCACATGCTTGTTCTACATGATGATTGCATTGAGCATTGTGTGACGTTTATATTGAGAATGGTTACTGTAACAGAATTCTTTCCTTACCGACCTATATGTTGAGATTCCACCTACTAGCTTAGATTAGTCAATGTCTATAGAGATGTTTTAAGTTACAAAACCTTTTGACTCATGTTTTTTTCTCATCTTGTAGATATTTCTTCAAGACAAAGACTGACGATCACGATTGTGAAGTTGTCTATGAAGAAGTACGTGAGGATGAAATGGCGTTACCAATGTTCGAAGAAAAAATTGTTGGCAAAGTAGAAAAAGTGGACTAACACTGCTTCTAACTAATGAACAAAGTTTTCAATGGAGTTCTTGTTTTATTACTGGAATATTTTATGACTCAGAAAGGATTTATAATATTATTATCAATATTCAAGGTTTTCTAGGCCTTCCGTGCCAGAGAATTGGCTTTTATGTAAATACTCTCATAATATATTTGTACTATAACATGATATGTTAATGTTGTAAAAGTTCCTTCAAATAAAAATATTATTTTACAGAATAAAATATGTGTTGGATTCATTTCATATTTGGTTTACACAGGTAAAGGACCATCATTCACTTTGGAAGTGGGATCTTCACTTGTTATATTTGCCCAAAATTATATCAGGCTCACACTTCTATAAACAGCTCTCAAAACAACACTCAGTTGCTGGTTTGCATAGTGACATATGTCATGGCAGCCATGTTGGTGCCCATTAACAAAGCATTACTCATTAGCTTCTCTTGTTTTTACCACCAACATGGCCACTGTATCTTTGTACTTTAAATCTCCAGAGATTGATTGCAAGCCTGCAATACAAACCCGTGAAATAATAAATAGATGATGTGATGAAGTTAAAAATGTGGTGATAACAAAACAGTATGTAGTCAAGTGGTGTGACATTGTTCTCACCACATTTAGATATTGTATGTGCACAGGGGCGTAGCCAGAATTTTCCATTGGGTGGGGTCACACCATATTGTTCACCACCAAATTTCCCCCTCTCCTCCTCAAACAGAGAAATTTAAAGAGTAGACCCAGAGGAAGGGGGGTCACAGACACCCTGTGACCTCCCCCTGCCTACGCCCCCTGTGTGCAATAATATAAGAGTAGGATGATATACACACCAAGATGGAATTTGTTTTATACAATATTTTGAGAATTGCCTGATTTTGTGACATCATCTATGTGTCTGTACTCTGATAACATACCGGTATGGTCCTCGACCAATCGAAGCGCAATATACTAATAATATAGTGTAATAGTCAAATTGAAACAAAAGAATACAATGGAATTAGGGTGTACCACTAGTGTCTATCAGATGACTAGAGTATACACCGATTCCGAACATGGTGACTAATTTGAATAACCATTGTTCCCGACTGACCAGCCTTTCATACAGGTTAGAATGCTTTTGTGTTTCCACATGAACACGAGGCCAGTCAGTCAAAGAACAATGGTTATTCAAATTGGTCGCCATGTTCGGAATCGGTGTATATTTCACAGGTTTAGGTGGGGGGTGGGCATAATTTGTTACTGATTGTTAGAAATTCCCACAACACTTTGTAGATGGTCATTATAGCCAGACCTCATACCAACCGATCTCTCGACTCTAGCAATCTCCCATAGCAACAACTAGTACCACAGGCAACCCAAGCTCTTATTTCTTCAGAAGTCGTATTTTGTCGTTATTTGTACAGCATCACCAAATAAACGACAAAATACGACTTCTGAAGAAATGATATGTTTATTTTAAGCAATTTAAAATTTTACCAAAAACCACTAAATAGAGCTTGGGTTGCCTGTGGTAGTACCGGCCTAACTTATTGGGCTCCCTGTGTTCTCTCTATTTATTGGGTTTCCTGTCGGGCTTCCTGTGGTATCTATGCCCAGTCATTCAAAATGGCTGCCTGCAAGAGTGTTGTGGTTCTTTGTCCAAATGCTCGTCGACAAACAGTTAAAGTTGGTCCTACAACAACTATATTGCAAGTTAGTGTAGTGTAAAGTTTTATTGTTAAACAGTTTACTTTTGATATGGCGTGCAATGGCTTCATGGGGCGATTAGAAAGAGCTAATTGAACAGTGGATGTAGTGTCCTTGCTCTGATATGATTTATACCCATTCAATAATGATTTATCCACTGGATTGCGCTGTCTCTACTTGATCAACCAGAAGAAGAGGATCAAAAATAGTTCTGTGATTAATTTATATGGTTTCAATTTCATTCATCTTTTTTTAATTCTTAAATCCATTCTCTTCGATTCCCCTTTAACACCACTAGAGTAGAGGGCTCTAAATTCTCCAATATTCTACAAATTATGAATGAATTTTAAAATGCTATTTTGTAATTTATTATTAATTAATGTTATTTTTATATTTATATGTATATATGTATTATTATTATTATTATTATTATTATTATTATTATTATTATTATTATTATTACTACTACTACTATTATTATTATTACTATTATTATTATTACTATTATTATTATTATTAAAAGATTTTAGAAGAAGTGTGCAGCAAGCAGCGTCTGTCGTGCCAGGAGTATGCTATAAAGTAAGTAGGGATATGTCAATGGTATATCAGACTTAATCATATTCATTTTGAAATCACTAGTAAATCCTGCAATCTGATTGGCTAAAAATGGTGCGATTAAATCATTAATTGCACTATTTTGGATCATTAATTGCACCAATTTTTTTATTTTTTTATTTTCGCACAGAAACTCTAATTTTATTAAATTCAAACGATTCTTCATAAAAAGTAATTTGTAATTTAGAATGAAAGAGTTGTATTTTAAGCATCAAAATTATTCTTATTATTGCAACTTACCACCTAAATATAACGAGTGTATTTGAAAAGATTTCAAAATGAATATGATTAATAGGTAATTGAACTTCGTGTCGTGCAATTTTGGTCTGAAATCATACTCGTGATAACAAATTGCACTCCCGCTACGCGGTCGTGCAATTTTGTAATCACTCGTATGATTTCAGACCAAATTGCACTCCACTCAGTTCTATTACCATTACTAATACGGCCCTTCCATAGGTCAGGGGTAAAGTCAAAGATAGTTGAAATTCAACTTACTAAGAAAAATGTCAATACAGTCATGCTGGGCACATAAGAACCCCAAAATAGCGACTTTTGCATAACTACTACAGTTTTAATCCAATCAATATGAAACTTAGCAACATAACAGTACATGTGTAGACGACAAATCGTTCGTTTTTTTTTTGTTTTTTGATTCTTGTGTTATTTGGCGGGAAAATGACGTCACGGACATTCCACCAAATTGTGAAATTCATAGATACACTAGTTTGATCAAGGTAATCGAAAGAACACATAAAATTAGGGATATAGTTGAAAAAATATCTCAGATATTGTTATTCAATCCAAAGATATGATTTTTTGAAATTTGAAAATCCGCCATTTTGTTACTAAAAATAGCACAAAATGGCGGAAAATTCAAATTTCAAAAAATCATATCTTTGGATTGAATAACGATATCTGAGATATTTTTACAGCTATATCCCTAATTTTATGTGTTCTTTCGATTGCCTTGATCAAACTAGTGTATTTATGAATTTCACAATTTGGTGGCATGTTCGTGACTTCATTTCCCCGCCAAATAACAACAAAATCAAAAAACAAAAAACAAACGATTTGTCGTCTTGACATGTACTGTTAAGTTGCTAAGTTTCATATTGATTGCATTAAAATTGTAGTAGTTATGCAAAAGTCGCTATTTTTGGGTTCTTATGTGCCCAGCGTGAGTAGAACCCTGCTAACTCAAACTCCCAAGGGAAATGGAAAACGTTTCGAGATAGCAGGGGTTCGAGTTAACAGGGTAAATTTGACCCTGATTTGAGCGAAGGAAAAACAAAATTAGTTTGAGTTAGCGGGGTTCTACCGTATTACTAAAATATCAATATTACTTTGATCTCAATAGACATCAGAGAAAGATCCTAGATGAAACGCTACCCATAAGATATTCAGGATTGTCAAATAATGCACACCTTGAAATAGTACAACAGATAAAAACAGTTAAAGAAGGTAATATATCATGACATTGGGCCATGCCGATTGAAATAGGACCTAAGACATTTGAAATACTTGTAGGGGTGCTGAATGGTCAAGGTGAGACTTTGCAAGACTCCGAGACCAGGCATATTTTTGCGAGCCCGCGACGCTTTTTCACCGATTTCCTTTGTTTTCAAAATTCGAGACTCTGAGACAGCTTTTTGCGAAAAAAACGAGACTTTGAGACCCACGAAATTTGACCGAAATTTTGCGAGACTCAGACTTTTTGCAGGGACTATTAGACACCCCTACTTGTTTGTTCCACAAGAAACCACAAATTCCAGGCCCCATATAGCATACAGACAGTACAGTCTGCAAACAGAACCTTAGGATAGATGTATTCAAACATGTTGCTATTAATTGTGTAGGTGTACCATGTACAATAGCTCTACAGTTGGCATCTGGTGAAAGACTATTAAAGGACTTTCCTCCTGCTCACTCCTTGTGGGATGTCATTCTACACTGGAATTCACAAGAAAGCAGGTACATGTACACACATGTGGGAGTTTCATATATTATAGCATCTGGGCTTCCTGTGTTTGGACTGTGAGGTGGACTGGGCTAAGGAGTGGGTAGCATTACAATATATGAGGGCTCCCTGCAAGAATGGGGTAAGTGACTTGTGATCAAAACCCAAATTCTCCTTTGAAAATCAAAGAATCTCAAGGAGAATTTAGATTTTGATCAGAGATCACTTATGTTGTTCTTGCAGGGAGCACTTCATATGTATCTAGTGTAGACAAAATATAATAGCAAATATGACTTCTGAACATTCATAAGGGGTGACGATCGGTCATTGCAAGACGACTCTTGAGTATTCTTTCAATGCGGGATGCGAAAAAAGACTTCGGGAGTGATTTAGAAAAAATTAGAGACTCCGAGACGATGAAAACACTGAAAAAGCGAGACTGCGAGACCCTTGTATTTGAGGTTAAAGAACTACAAGACTCTTCATTTTCGAGGGACCATTCACCAACCCTTTCATACACCTCTGATTATACTAGTTTTGCAAATGTATTGATTTAAATAACTCCATCCTTTGTTGAATCCGCTGGTCAGAGAATTTATGGCACTGGGTATTGCCTTATGCCATTACTTTGCAACTACCACATTATGTTCCCGATTTAGAGTACCGGTATTTGAATTTTTTTTAAACTCTAATCTGGATTAATTTATGATTTTTATGTGTTCATTTAACCTGGATTAACAAATAAAATTACCCAAAACCTGGGTCTCAGACTGCCGCACATCCATATTACAGTCTAACCTCTATTAAGCAATCACCCTTGAGAAATAGCCAACTGACCGCTTAATAGAGGTCAAGTTTACAGTAAGTATGGGGACCGATTTCTGGGAATTTGAGTGAAAGTGACCACTTAATAGAGGGTGACCGCTTAACAGAGGGCCACTTAGGGGCCGTCGACATATTCACCTTTCCCCGCTTAACGTCCACTGGACGTTTAGGTCAGACCCCCCCTCCCCCCCTCGTTAACCTCCACTTGGAATTTCCTGTTTTTCGTATTGAAAATGCGTGGGAATGGTTTTGCATTCGGCAACATGACTCAAAACAAACGGTAACAAACAACAGTCCAAGGTTCTTTATACCGCTGGAAAATCCTCAAAACTGCCCCCATTCCATGTAGTTCACTTCATTCTCCTTAATAACAATTCTTCTGTATCTCTATATCTTGCCTCTACGAATAATTCTGGCTATTACTTGTGCACAATATCCTGGGGGGGGGGGGGGGGAGAAGGGGGTACTCCCTTTGTCCAAGTGGTAGGGGTGATTGGCGGTCGGTTTTGAAAACGACCCCAAAAGGTACGCATAATTTAAAAGAGCTCTTGAAGCCATGTTGATTTCAACCCCTAAAAGGTACGACATATATGACCATATATGGCGAAAAAGTGATTGTGCTGATATCGTTTAATCAGTGCCTGGACAATACATTTCTTCTGTTCTTTCAATTGACCCTAAAAGGTACACGGACTCATGTTACGTAACTGACTTTTGTGTCGGACCCCTAAAAGGTACACACAGGAAATATTTTCGACCCTAAAAGGGACCCCAAATCCATGTGGGCCAGCCTGCGGCGGGGGTGCGTCAGCCCAAATCCATGTGGGCCAGCCTGCGGCGGGAGTGTATCAGCCCAAAATCATGTGGGCCAGCCTCCGACAGGGATGCGTCAGCCCAAATCCATTTGGTACAGGCTGCGGCGGGGGTGAGTCAGCCCAAATCCATGTGGGCCAGCCTGCGGGGGGACGGGGGTGGGGGTGTATCAGCCCAAATCCATGTGGGCCAGCCTGCGGCGGGGGTGCGTCAGCCAAAATCCATGTGGGCCAGCCTGCGGCGGGGGTGCGTCAGCCCAAATCCATGTGGGCCAGCCTGCGGCGGGGGTGCATCAGCCCAAATTCATGTGGGCCAGCCTCCGACAGGGATGCGTCAGCCCAAATCCATGTGGGCCAGGCTGCGGCGGGGGGGGTGCGTCAGCCCAAATCCATGTGGGCCAGCCTGCGGCGGGGGGTGCGTCAGCCCAAATCCATGTGGGCCTGCTGCGGCGGGGTGCGTCAGCCCAAATCCATGTGGGCCAGCTGCGGCGGGGGTGCGTCAGCCCAAATCCATGTGGGCCAGCCTGCGGCGGGGGTGCGTCAGCCCAAATCCATGTGGGCCAGCCTGCCGCGGGGGTGTGTGCGTCAGCCCAAATCCATGTGGGCCAGCCTGCGGCGGGGGTGCGTCAGCCCAAATCCATGTGGGCCAGCCTGCGGCGGCGGGGGTGCGTCAGCCCAAATCCATGTGGGCCAGCCTGCGGCGGGGGCCTGCATCAGCCCAAATCCATGTGGGCCAGCCTGCGGCGGGGGTGCGTCAGCCCAAATCCATGTGGGCCAGCCTGCGGCGGGGGTGCGTCAGCCCAAATCCATGTGGGCCAGCCTGCGGCGGGGGTGCGTCAGCCCAAATCCATGTGGGCCAGCCTGCGGGGGTGCGTCAGCCCAAATCCATGTGGGCCAGCCTGCGGCGGGAGTGCGTCAGCCCAAAATCCATGTGGGCCAGCCTGCGACGGGGGTGCGTCAGCCCAAATCCATGTGGGCCAGCCTGCGGCGGGGGTGCGTCAGCCCAAATCCATGTGGGCCAGCCTGCGGCGGGAGCGTCAGCCCAAAATCCATGTGGGCCAGCCTGCGGCGGGGTGTGTCAGCCCAAATCCATGTGGGCCAGCCTGCGGCGGGGGTGCGTCAGCCCAAATCCATGTGGGCCAGCCTGCGGCGGGGGTGCGTCAGCCCAAAATCCATGTGGGCCAGCCTGCGGCGGGGGTGCGTCAGCCCAAATCCATGTGGGCCAGCCTGCGGCGGGGGTGCGTCAGCCCAAATCCATGTGGGCCAGCCTGCGGCGGGGGTGCGTCAGCCCAAATCCATGTGGGCCAGCCTGCGGCGGGAGTGCGTCAGCCCAAATCCATGTGGGCCAGCCTGCGACGGGGGTGCGTCAGCCCAAATCCATGTGGGCCAGCCTGCGACGGGGGTGCGTCAGCCCAAATCCATGTGGGCCAGCCTGCGGCGGGGGTGCGTCAGCCCAAATCCATGTGGGCCAGCCTGCGGCGGGGGTGCGTCAGCCCAAATCCATGTGGGCCAGCCTGCGGCGGGGGTGCGTCAGCCCAAATCCATGTGGGCCAGCCTGCGGCGGGGGTGCGTCAGCCCAAATCCAGGTGGGCCAGCCTGCGGCGGGGGTGCGTCAGCCCAAATCCATGTGGGCCAGCCTGCGGCGGGGGTGCGTCAGCCCAAATCCATGTGGGCCAGCCTGCGGGCGGGGTGTGCGTCAGCCCAAATCCATGTGGGCCAGCCTGCGGCGGGGGTGCGTCAGCCCAAATCCATGTGGGCCAGCCTGCGGCTGTCAGCCCAAATCCATGTGGGCCAGTGCGTCAGCCCAAATCCATGTGGGCCAGCCTGCGGCGGGGGTGCGTCAGCCCAAATCCATGTGGGCCAGCCTGCGGCGGGGTGCGTCAGCCCAAATCCATGTGGGCCAGCCTGCGCGGGGGTGCGTCAGCCCAAATCCATGTGGGCCAGCCTGCGGCGGGGAGTGCGTCAGCCCAAAATCCATGTGGGCCAGCCTGCGACAGGGGTGCGTCAGCCCAAATCCATGTGGGCCAGCCTGCGGCGGGGGTGCGTCAGCCCAAATCCATGTGGGCCAGCCTGCGGCGGGAGTGTGTCAGCCCAAAATCATGTGGGCCAGCCTCCGACAGGGATGCGTCAGCCCAAATCCATGTGGGCCAGCCTGCGGCGGGGGTGCGTCAGCCCAAATCCATGTGGGCCAGCCTGCGGCGGGGGTGCGTCAGCCCAAATCCATGTGGGCCAGCCTGCGGCGGGGGTGCGTCAGCCCAAATCCATGTGGGCCAGCCTGCGGCGGGGGTGCGTCAGCCCAAATCCATGTGGGCCAGCCTGCGGCGGGGGTGCGTCAGCCCAAATCCATGTGGGCCAGCCTGCGGCGGGGGTGCGTCAGCCCAAATCCATGTGGGCCAGCCTGCGGCGGGGGTGCGTCAGCCCAAATCCATGTGGGCCAGCCTGCGGCGGGGGTGCGTCAGCCAAAATCCATGTGGGCCAGCCTGCGGCGGGGGTGCGTCAGCCCAAATCCATGTGGGCCAGCCTGCGGGGGTGCGTCAGCCCAAATCCATGTGGGGTGGGGGGGTGTCAGCCCAAATCCATGTGGGCCAGCCTGCGGCGGGGGTGCGTCAGCCCAAATCCATGTGGGCCAGCCTGCGGCGGGGGTGCGTCAGCCCAAATCCATGTGGGCCAGCCTGCGGCGGGAGTGTATCAGCCCAAAATCATGTGGGCCAGCCTCCGACAGGGATTTGTCAGCCCAAATCCATGTGGGCCAGCCTGCGACGGGGGTGCGTCAGCCCAAATCCATGTGGGCCAGCCTGCGGCGGGAGTGCGTCAGCCCAAAATCATGTGGGCCAGCCTGCGACAGGGGTTTGTCAGCCCAAATCCATGTGGGCCAGCCTGCGACGGGGGTGCGTCAGCCCAAATCCATGTGGGCCAGCCTGCGGCGGGGGTGCGTCAGCCCAAATCCATGTGGGCATGTGCGTCAGCCCAAATCCATGGGCCAGCCTCCGACAGGGATGCGTCAGCCCAAATCCATGTGGGCCAGGCTGCGGCGGGGGTGCGTCAGCCCAAATCCATGTGGGCCAGCCTGCGGCGGGGGTGCGTCAGCCCAAATCCATGTGGGCCTGCTTGCGGCTGGGGTGCATCAGCCCAAATCCATGTGGGCCAGCCTGCGGCGGGGGTGCGTCAGCCCAAATCCATGTGGGCCAGCCTGCGGCGGGGGTGCGTCAGCCCAAATCCATGTGGGCCAGCCTGCGGCGGGAGTGCGTCAGCCCAAATCCATGTGGGCCAGCCTGCGAAAGGGATGCGTCAGGGGGCCAGCCTGCGGCGGGGGTGCGTCAGCCCAAATCCATGTGGGCCAGCCTGCGGCGGGAGTGTATCAGCCCAAAATCATGTGGGCCAGCCTCCGACAGGGATTTGTCAGCCCAAATCCATGTGGGCCAGCCTGCGGCGGGGGTGCGTCAGCCCAAATCCATGTGGGCCAGCCTGCGGCGGGAGTGTATCAGCCCAAAATCATGTGGGCCAGCCTCCGACAGGGATGCGTCAGCCCAAATCCATGTGGTAC
Source organism: Actinostola sp. cb2023 (assembly GCA_033675265.1). Classification (NCBI taxonomy): domain Eukaryota; kingdom Metazoa; phylum Cnidaria; class Anthozoa; order Actiniaria; family Actinostolidae; genus Actinostola; species Actinostola sp. cb2023. The sequence goes on from JAUJYZ010001125.1 coordinate 355,259, forward strand.
AGGCTGCGGCGGGGGTGCGTCAGCCCAAATCCATGTGGGCCAGCCTGCGGCGGGGGTGCGTCAGCCCAAATCCATGTGGGCCAGCCTGCGGCGGGGGTGCGTCAGCCCAAATCCATGTGGGCCAAATCCAGTGGACGTTAAGCGGGGAAAGGTGAATATGTCGACGGCCCCTTAACCCTTTGACTCCCACGGCGCCCGAAACCGCCCGTAAAAATCGATACTGCTTTGAAAAATTCTAACTTTCTGAATTTTCGTAACATCGATCTCATGGCCAGTTATTAGTGACAACTAGATAACTCTTCATATTTTAACCTCAAGTAAACTGACTTACAGGTCCGATTTCTGGGCATTAGTTCAATTTGTTTGCCATAAAAATCAAAAATGCGTGTTTTTGACGCAATTTTACACCTCGAAAATGAACGACATTTGACTTGGATTTTCTTCCAAAATACATCCTTGCGAAACAAAACGCCACTTTCTCAGCAAACTTCCATCTCTCTTCTTGATATATTCGTGAATTTTTCCCTCTCTCTTCCTTAACTCGCCGAACAATAGCCATTTCCTTAGTCCCACTTTCGCTAACACGTGTTTTCCTTCTGCACGCCCGAAAAGGATGCCGGGAAACATCCGGGAATTTCGGCATAGATCTCCCCCGAAAATCCCTCTTTTAAGAATATATAGAGTGTCGAGCCACTCGGTCCTACAGGCAAAATATTGCACCGGTTGCATTCTTTACAAGTCCAAAGTCGCCAAAAATGCCTTTGTAGGTCCTGGAATCCACCACAGAAAGACCAGAGAGACGATTTCACAATTGAGTCCGCCATTTTGAATTTCCAAACGGCAAAGTCGAAATCTGTTCGTGAATTCGTATCTAAACTCCTGAGTTCTTCCAGGAGAACGGTCTCAGTACCACACCAGTCAAGCTTAATGATGCTGTCCTGGGGGCTTCTGTGGTGAATAATGGCTATAAACACTCTAAAAATGCAAAATTGACCGCTCCTAGTAGCTACGAGATGCCGTTCCTCGAGGAGATTCACCAAAAGAGAAAGATTACGTCAGAACCTGAGCCCGTGGGCTTTCAGAACTGTCAAGATTTCCATGGAAACCCCTTATATGGAATCGAAATTTCCTATGGCGTGATTAGGTCCAGAAAATCGCTAAAAAACTCAAAAATCTCTGGGTGTCAAAGGGTTAATAGAGGTTTGACTGTACATGCATTATTATTAGTACCCCCCTGAGCTGCACCTACACCTGACTTTACTGTACATATGTAGTTATATAAGCTGTATTTATTTATGTTTTCTAGTCCACACCACCAAAAGTTACTTGGAGAGGAAGGTCAAGATGTTGTCTGTGTGTATATGACGCAAAGAGTAAGACAGTAATTTTTAAACAATCCTTTACAGTGCGACTACTGTAACCGGGGCCATTTAGACAACGAGAACCAATCACAATTCAGACGAAAACAAAGCCAATTTCAAAATTTGTGTACTTCAGCCAATCAGGAGAGAGCATTCTCGTTATCTAAGTGGCCCCGGTTAAAGGGCAAGTTGCATGGAAAAAAAAAATTTCTAAAAATAATTTCTTTGGTATTATATAATAAAGGTAATATACTATAACTAAACTTATTTGCAAGAAAATCTATTTTAAAGAACGAATTTATTTTCTGAAGTTTCACTAATCAGAATTCGAATTTCCCGCTCGCGTGACGTCATGGGGGTCCAGTATCACCCTTATTGCTCTCTTCAGACTCACATTAAGCCTCTATGATTTCTAAATCGTTTCCCAAATAAAGACTTTCGAGTGAACTCGGACTTGAAGACTCGTCCGCCATGTTAACTTAAAGCCGGCTGCGTTCAGTGCGTTGGATTGACCCCCATGACGTCACTTCCGCTTCTTGCTGGTTTTCTCAATTTCCGTTTTTACGATGCTTTTTCGATTATTTCCAAAAGAGTATTCAAGTTATTATTTTAACTATTTATTAGTGAGACCAATTACTATCATTTGATATAATTTCCAGCTTTTTGACAACACTCATGAAACTTGCCCTTTAAAGTCGTTGCACTGTAAAACAATCCTTTAAAACGTCACCATGTAATAATAATAATAGTGATGATAAAATGATGTTGACAAAGATATTGTGGGGAATGATGACAATTCTTCACTTCATGTGCCCCCAATGATGATGGTTCCAAAAGGAACAGCTCTCATTTCAGAATTGCTTGTCCACCTTTGTTCATGATGTTAAAATAAAGTTATACCCTTGTGATATAGATAAGTGGAGAGACTTTAAAGAGTACAACTTTACACAGCCTTGGATTAACTGGGAACAGAACTATAATTAGGTAATGATGGTTTTCTGAAAGGTCTTAGACCAGAGAGAAAATAGATGATCACTCCTTTGTGAAGCCTTGCAAAAACCAAACTAGTAACTCAAGCATAAGTACAATCTCAGGAGACATTATTCCACTGAATAATGAATACCGACCGTCCTGACTCAAGCATGAGTTTTATCATATCTTGTGTTTGCATTTCTGCTTGCATCAGTCAGTTTTCACATGACACATATGTTTGTGTTACTATCGACATCTGTGTACTTATTCAGGTTGCTACATGAACAAGCTTCAACAAACAAGCCTGAACCAGCTGTAAGTGAACCAGCCAATTCTTCATTCAAAGAAAAAACAGTATCTGAACCCCATGAGTCTTCAATCCTTGGTAACACAGACACTGAATCACATGCAACAGCAGAGTCTCCAATCATTGTCACAAATAACACAGACACTGAATCACATGCAACAGCAGAGTCTCCAATCATTGTCACAAATAACACAGACACTGAATCACATGCAACAGCAGAGTCTCCAATCATTGTCACAAATAACACAGACACTGAATCACATGAAACTGCATTGAGCAGTCAAGGACAGACATCAAGCATTAATGTCCAGACAGAAGACAGACACAGACCACTAGACTCAGGAACTGTCAGTCCTGATAGAGGTGTGTGTATACATATTGATGTTTTAACATTGATAGTAATGTTACAAGTTATTGTGACAGCACTTGGTGGCCTGGGCCATCAGGAAGGGTCATGTAGTATATGGTCAAACCTCTTTAGTACTAAGGGATTACCCCCCCCCCCCCACCTCTACACAACGGCGACAAACGTTTGTCCCAATGTGGCCAGGCATTATAGAGAGGTTTGACTGTATCTGTTACATTAAAATCACTTTGTGGTTCAGGTGGTTGTTCATTCGGTAATTTACACCCTTAGTGGATACACAGTCCAAGAAAATCTATGCTGCAGAGCTCTGACGATGAACATCATGACAGTGATAACAGCAACAACAGTGATAATAATAATCTTTATTTACAGTGGGTGAACAAATACAGCAAATATGATTAGGATGATTATGATACTGATGATGAATGTTGTACTTAGTTGCTACACATAGATTTTCTACTTAGCCTCTATAACCATGATTCTGACAATATTTTAACAGCTGCAAGAGATTCCAAGAGGACTAGGATCACTGGACCAGAGCCTTTATTCCCACACTTTAAGGTCAGGTGTCACCCATTCACTGTCCATCCCCTGGGAGACCACTTTGGAGTGACGGGACACAGATGGACATATACCTTTATCTTTTACTATTGTAATAGTCATTCTATTTGACTTGTATTCATCTTTTTATTGTTTGTTCAGTTTCCTGATCGCTCTGTCGAGAAGAAAGAATTCTCGCAGCCTCAAAGACCAATGTATGTTCAAGTTCATGATGCTTATCATTTATTTTATCTGATAACTTTTGTCATCATCATCATCATCACGTAGATATTAAATGACATAAATGTCAAATGATACTGATAAAATGTCATTTTAAATCATATTCTTAGTGTGACAGAAGAAAAACTACAGTATCTTGCAACACCATGTGAGCGGTTTCCTGTGGTATTCAGAGAGAATGACCAAACAGTAACTGTTACAGAACAGGGTAAGTTGACTATGCGTTGTAGCAACATCTGTAACTGTAACAGAACATGGTAAGTTGACTATACGTTGTAGCAACATCTGTAACTGTAACAGAACAGGGTAAGTTGACTATGCATTGTAGCAACATCTGTAACTGTAACAGAACAGGGTAAGTTGACTATACGTTGTAGCAACATCTGTAACTGTAACAGAACATGGTAAGTTGACTATACGTTGTAGCAACATCTGTAACTGTAACAGAACAGGATAAGTTGACTATATGTTGTAGCAACATCTGTAACTGTAACAGAACAGGGTAAGTTGACTATGCGTTGTTAGCAACATCTGTAACTGTAACAGAACTGGGTAAGTTGACTATGCGTTGTAGCAACATCTGTAACTGTAACAGAACAGGATAAGTTGACTATGCGTTGTAGCAACATCTGTAACTGTAACAGAACAGGGTAAGTTGACTATATGTTGTAGCAACATCTGTAACTGTAACAGAACAGGGTAAGTTGACTATGCGTTGTAGCAACATCTGTAACTGTAACAGAACTGGGTAAGTTGACTATGCGTTGTAGCAACATTTGTAACTGTAACAGAACAGGATAAGTTGACTATATGTTGTAGCAACATCTGTAACTGTAACAACAGGGTAAGTTGACTATGCGTTGTAGCAACATCTGTAACTGTAACAGAACTGGGTAAGTTGACTATGCGTTGTAGCAACATCTGTAACTGTAACAGAACAGGGTAAGTTGACTGCATTGTAGCAACATCTGTAACTGTAACAGAACAGGGTAAGTTGACTATGCGTTGTTGCAACATCTGTAACTGTAACAGAACAGGGTAAGTTGACTATACGTTGTAGCAACATCTCTAACTGTAACAGAACATGGTAAGTTGACTATGCATTGTAGCAACATCTGTAACTGTAACAGAACAGGGTAAGTTGACTATGCGTTGTTGCAACATCTGTAACTGTAACAGAACATGGTAAGTTGACTATGCATTGTAGCAACATCTGTAACTGTAACAGAACAGGGTAAGTTGACTATATGTTGTAGCAACATCTCTAACTGTAACAGAACAGGGTAAGTTGACTATGCGTTGTTGCAACATCTGTAACTGTAACAGAACATGGTAAGTTGACTATACGTTGTAGCAACATCTGTAACTGTAACAGAACAGGGTAAGTTGACTATACGTTGTAGCAACATCTGTTACAAATAATTAACAATTATTACAATAATTTGTTAGACTGGTTATCTTATTAGTGATGATGATAATAATTTTGTTGTTGATGGTGATTATGTTAATGATTATGATTATATTGGTGATGACGATTATGTTAATGATATGGTATGTTGATGATTCCCAGGAGCTATACCAGATTCATTTTATGATGTCACTGTTGAAGACTTAAGAAAGACGTTACAAGGCTTACAGAGTGAAAGGTAATATAGAACACTGCCAAAAAGGTGACATGCAAGAAAGAGTGGGAATAGAATGAAAATAATTCCATTTCACTATTTGTTACATGAATACAGATTTATAAACATGATATTATTATAATGAATAAATGTTGTTTTCCCTTTCCCTCCAACACCCATCCCATGTGTCCTCCCATCCCATGTGTCCACCCATCCCATGTGTCCACCTATCCCATGTGTCCACCCATCCCATGTGTCCACCCATCCCATGTGTCCTCCCATTCCATGTGTCCACCCATCCCATGTGTCCACCCATCCCATGTGTCCACCCATCCCATGTGTCCTCCCATCCCATGTGTCCACCCATCCCATGTGTCCACCCATCCCATGTGTCCACCCATCCCATGTCTCCACCCATCCCATGTGTCCTCCCATCCCATGTGTTCTCCCATCCCATGTGTCCTGGAGGAAAGACCGATTGTTCACAGTCTATTCACTGCAGTTTTACCTGTTGTCCACTTAGGTCAAAATCAGAGGAAATGCCTCTATTGACCAAAGCAATGAGAGAGAGTCAACGGATCCAAGAAATGTGTAAATATGAAAAAGTATGTCCAACATGAGGATTCTAATCAATTAATTGCACAGAAAACTTTCTAATTGTGGGATCCCTGTTGTGACAGAGTGAAGACTGGGGAAGAAGGACCATTTACTTCCTCTCTCCCATTCTCTCACCCCTTCTGTAACACAGGGATCCCAGTGGAGATAACATATACTTACAGGAGAGTCTAAATATACCCTGTACTGCCTGCTATGGTTAGGTTGTTAGGGCTTGCTAAATGATTGCCTTGTTGACACTATATTTGACTAAGGTCGTACTGCCTGCTGTGGTTAGGTTGTTAGGGCTTGCTAAATGATTGTCTTGTTGACACTATATTTGACTAAGGTCGTACTGCCTGCTATGGTTAGGTTGTTAGGGCTTGCTAAATGATTGCCTTGTTGACACTATATTTGACTAAGGTCGTACTGCCTGCTGTGGTTAGGTTGTTAGGGCTTGCTAAATGATTGCCTTGTTGACACTATATTTGACTAAGGTCGTACTGCCTGCTATGGTTAGGTTGTTAGGGCTTGCTAAATGATTGCCTTGTTGACACTATATTTGACTAAGGTCGTACTGCCTGCTGTGGTTAGGTTGTTAGGGCTTGCTAAATGATTGCCTTGTTGACACTATATTTGACTAAGGTCGTACTGCCTGCTATGGTTAGGTTGTTAGGGCTTGCTAAATGATTGCCTTGTTGACACTATATTTGACTAAGGTCGTACTGCCTGCTGTGGTTAGGTTGTTAGGGCTTGCTAAATGATTGCCTTGTTGACACTATATTTGACTAAGGTCGTACTGCCTGCTATGGTTAGGTTGTTAGGGCTTGCTAAATGATTGCCTTGTTGACACTATATTTGACTAAGGTCGTACTGCCTGCTATGGTTAGGTTGTTAGGGCTTGCTAAATGATTGCCTTGTTGACACTATATTTGACTAAGGTCGTACTGCCTGCTATGGTTAGGTTGTTAGGGCTTGCTAAATGATTGCCTTGTTGACACTATATTTGACTAAGGTCGTACTGCCTGCTATGGTTAGGTTGTTAGGGCTTGCTAAATGATTGCCTTGTTGACACTATATTTGACTAAGGTCGTACTGCCTGCTATGGTTAGGTTGTTAGGGCTTGCTAAATGATTGCCTTGTTGACACTATATTTGACTAAGGTCGTACTGCCTGCTGTGGTTAGGTTGTTAGGGCTTGCTAAATGATTGCCTTGTTGACACTATATTTGACTAAGGTCGTACTGCCTGCTATGGTTAGGTTGTTAGGGCTTGCTAAATGATTGCCTTGTTGACACTATATTTGACTAAGGTCGTACTGCCTGCTATGGTTAGGTTGTTAGGGCTTGCTAAATGATTGCCTTGTTGACACTATATTTGACTAAGGTCGTACTGCCTGCTATGGTTAGGTTGTTAGGGCTTGCTAAATGATTGCCTTGTTGACACTATATTTGACTAAGGTCGTACTGCCTGCTATGGTTAGGTTGTTAGGGCTTGCTAAATGATTGCCTTGTTGACACTATATTTGACTAAGGTCGTACTGCCTGCTATGGTTAGGTTGTTAGGGCTTGCTAAATGATTGCCTTGTTGACACTATATTTGACTAAGGTCGTACTGCCTGCTGTGGTTAGGTTGTTAGGGCTTGCTAAATGATTGCCTTGTTGACACTATATTTGACTAAGGTCGTACTGCCTGCTATGGTTAGGTTGTTAGGGCTTGCTAAATGATTGCCTTGTTGACACTATATTTGACTAAGGTCGTACTGCCTGCTATGGTTAGGTTGTTAGGGCTTGCTAAATGATTGCCTTGTTGACACTATATTTGACTAAGGTCGTACTGCCTGCTATGGTTAGGTATGTTAGGGTTGTTAGGTTGTTAGGGCTTGCTAAATGATTGCCTTGTTGACACTATATTTGACTAAGGTCGTACTGCCTGCTATGGTTAGGTTGTTAGGGCTTGCTAAATGATTGCCTTGTTGACACTATATTTGACTAAGGTCGTACTGCCTGCTATGGTTAGGTTGTTAGGGCTTGCTAAATGATTGCCTTGTTGACACTATATTTGACTAAGGTCGTACTGCCTGCTATGGTTAGGTTGTTAGGGCTTGCTAAATGATTGCCTTGTTGACACTATATTTGACTAAGGTCGTACTGCCTGCTATGGTTAGGTTGTTAGGGCTTGCTAAATGATTGCCTTGTTGACACTATATTTGACTAAGGTCGTACTGCCTGCTATGGTTAGGTTGTTAGGGCTTGCTAAATGATTGCCTTGTTGACACTATATTTGACTAAGGTCGTACTGCCTGCTATGGTTAGGTTGTTAGGGCTTGCTAAATGATTGCCTTGTTGACACTATATTTGACTAAGGTCGTACTGCCTGCTATGGTTAGGTTGTTAGGGCTTGCTAAATGATTGCCTTGTTGACACTATATTTGACTAAGGTCGTACTGCCTGCTGTGGTTAGGTTGTTAGGGCTTGCTAAATGATTGCCTTGTTGACACTATATTTGACTAAGGTCGTACTGCCTGCTATGGTTAGGTTGTTAGGGCTTGCTAAATGATTGCCTTGTTGACACTATATTTGACTAAGGTCGTACTGCCTGCTATGGTTAGGTTGTTAGGGCTTGCTAAATGATTGCCTTGTTGACACTATATTTGACTAAGGTCGTACTGCCTGCTATCGTTAGGTTGTTAGGGCTTGCTAAATGATTGCCTTGTTGACACTATATTTGACTAAGGTCGTACTGCCTGCTGTGGTTAGGTTGTTAGGGCTTGCTAAATGATTGCCTTGTTGACACTATATTTGACTAAGGTCGTACTGCCTGCTATGGTTAGGTTGTTAGGGCTTGCTAAATGATTGCCTTGTTGACACTATATTTGACTAAGGTCGTACTGCCTGCTATGGTTAGGTTGTTAGGGCTTGCTAAATGATTGCCTTGTTGACACTATATTTGACTAAGGTCGTACTGCCTGCTATGGTTAGGTTGTTAGGGCTTGCTAAATGATTGCCTTGTTGACACTATATTTGACTAAGGTCGTACTGCCTGCTATCGTCAGGTTGTTAGGGCTTGCTAAATGATTGTCTTGTTGACACTATATTTGACTAAGGTCGTACTGCCTGCTATGGTTAGGTTGTTAGGGCTTGCTAAATGATTGCCTTGTTGACACTATATTTGACTAAGGTCGTACTGCCTGCTATGGTTAGGTTGTTAGGGCTTGCTAAATGATTGCCTTGTTGACACTATATTTGACTAAGGTCGTACTGCCTGCTATGGTTAGGTTGTTAGGGCTTGCTAAATGATTGCCTTGTTGACACTATATTTGACTAAGGTCGTACTGCCTGCTATGGTTAGGTTGTTAGGGCTTGCTAAATGATTGCCTTGTTGACACTATATTTGACTAAGGTCGTACTGCCTGCTATGGTTAGGTTGTTAGGGCTTGCTAAATGATTGCCTTGTTGACACTATATTTGACTAAGGTCGTACTGCCTGCTATGGTTAGGTTGTAGGGCTTGCTAAATGATTGTCTTGTTGACACTATATTTGACTAAGGTCGTACTGCCTGCTATGGTTAGGTTGTTAGGGCTTGCTAAATGATTGCCTTGTTGACACTATATTTGACTAAGGTCGTACTGCCTGCTATGGTTAGGTTGTTAGGGCTTGCTAAATGATTGCCTTGTTGACACTATATTTGACTAAGGTCGTACTGCCTGCTGTGGTTAGGTTGTTAGGGCTTGCTAAATGATTGCCTTGTTGACACTATATTTGACTAAGGTCGTACTGCCTGCTATGGTTAGGTTGTTAGGGCTTGCTAAATGATTGCCTTGTTGACACTATATTTGACTAAGGTCGTACTGCCTGCTATGGTTAGGTTGTTAGGGCTTGCTAAATGATTGCCTTGTTGACACTATATTTGACTAAGGTCGTACTGCCTGCTATGGTTAGGTTGTTAGGGCTTGCTAAATGATTGCCTTGTTGACACTATATTTGACTAAGGTCGTACTGCCTGCTATGGTTAGGTTGTTAGGGCTTGCTAAATGATTGCCTTGTTGACACTATATTTGACTAAGGTCGTACTGCCTGCTGTGGTTAGGTTGTTAGGGCTTGCTAAATGATTGCCTTGTTGACACTATATTTGACTAAGGTCGTACTGCCTGCTATGGTTAGGTTGTTATGGCTTGCTAAATGATTGCCTTGTTGACACTATATTTGACTAAGGTCGTACTGCCTGCTATGGTTAGGTTGTTAGGGCTTGCTAAATGATTGTCTTGTTGACACTATATTTGACTAAGGTCGTACTGCCTGCTATGGTTAGGTTGTTAGGGCTTGCTAAATGATTGCCTTGTTGACACTATATTTGACTAAGGTCGTACTGCCTGCTATGGTTAGGTTGTTAGGGCTTGCTAAATGATTGCCTTGTTGACACTATATTTGACTAAGGTCGTACTGCCTGCTGTGGTTAGGTTGTTAGGGCTTGCTAAATGATTGCCTTGTTGACACTATATTTGACTAAGGTCGTACTGCCTGCTATGGTTAGGTTGTTAGGGCTTGCTAAATGATTGCCTTGTTGACACTATATTTGACTAAGGTCGTACTGCCTGCTATGGTTAGGTTGTTAGGGCTTGCTAAATGATTGCCTTGTTGACACTATATTTGACTAAGGTCGTACTGCCTGCTATGGTTAGGTTGTTAGGGCTTGCTAAATGATTGCCTTGTTGACACTATATTTGACTAAGGTCGTACTGCCTGCTATCGTTAGGTTGTTAGGGCTTGCTAAATGATTGCCTTGTTGACACTATATTTGACTAAGGTCGTACTGCCTGCTGTGGTTAGGTTGTTAGGGCTTGCTAAATGATTGCCTTGTTGACACTATATTTGACTAAGGTCGTACTGCCTGCTATGGTTAGGTTGTTAGGGCTTGCTAAATGATTGCCTTGTTGACACTATATTTGACTAAGGTCGTACTGCCTGCTATGGTTAGGTTGTTAGGGCTTGCTAAATGATTGCCTTGTTGACACTATATTTGACTAAGGTCGTACTGCCTGCTATGGTTAGGTTGTTAGGGCTTGCTAAATGATTGCCTTGTTGACACTATATTTGACTAAGGTCGTACTGCCTGCTATGGTTAGGTTGTTAGGGCTTGCTAAATGATTGCCTTGTTGACACTATATTTGACTAAGGTCGTACTGCCTGCTATGGTTAGGTTGTTAGGGCTTGCTAAATGATTGCCTTGTTGACACTATATTTGACTAAGGTCGTACTGCCTGCTATGGTTAGGTTGTTAGGGCTTGCTAAATGATTGCCTTGTTGACACTATATTTGACTAAGGTCGTACTGCCTGCTATGGTTAGGTTGTTAGGGCTTGCTAAATGATTGCCTTGTTGACACTATATTTGACTAAGGTCGTACTGCCTGCTGTGGTTAGGTTGTTAGGGCTTGCTAAATGATTGCCTTGTTGACACTATATTTGACTAAGGTCGTACTGCCTGCTATGGTTAGGTTGTTAGGGCTTGCTAAATGATTGCCTTGTTGACACTATATTTGACTAAGGTCGTACTGCCTGCTATGGTTAGGTTGTTAGGGCTTGCTAAATGATTGCCTTGTTGACACTATATTTGACTAAGGTCGTACTGCCTGCTATGGTTAGGTTGTTAGGGCTTGCTAAATGATTGCCTTGTTGACACTATATTTGACTAAGGTCGTACTGCCTGCTATGGTTAGGTTGTTAGGGCTTGCTAAATGATTGCCTTGTTGACACTATATTTGACTAAGGTCGTACTGCCTGCTATGGTTAGGTTGTTAGGGCTTGCTAAATGATTGCCTTGTTGACACTATATTTGACTAAGGTCGTACTGCCTGCTATGGTTAGGTTGTTAGGGCTTGCTAAATGATTGCCTTGTTGACACTATATTTGACTAAGGTCGTACTGCCTGCTATGGTTAGGTTGTTAGGGCTTGCTAAATGATTGCCTTGTTGACACTATATTTGACTAAGGTCGTACTGCCTGCTATGGTTAGGTTGTTAGGGCTTGCTAAATGATTGTCTTGTTGACACTATATTTGACTAAGGTCGTACTGCCTGCTATGGTTAGGTTGTTAGGGCTTGCTAAATGATTGCCTTGTTGACACTATATTTGACTAAGGTCGTACTGCCTGCTATGGTTAGGTTGTTAGGGCTTGCTAAATGATTGCCTTGTTGACACTATATTTGACTAAGGTCGTACTGCCTGCTATCGTTAGGTTGTTAGGGCTTGCTAAATGATTGCCTTGTTGACACTATATTTGACTAAGGTCGTACTGCCTGCTATGGTTAGGTTGTTAGGGCTTGCTAAATGATTGCCTTGTTGACACTATATTTGACTAAGGTCGTACTGCCTGCTATGGTTAGGTTGTTAGGGCTTGCTAAATGATTGCCTTGTTGACACTATATTTGACTAAGGTCGTACTGCCTGCTGTGGTTAGGTTGTTAGGGCTTGCTAAATGATTGCCTTGTTGACACTATATTTGACTAAGGTCGTACTGCCTGCTATGGTTAGGTTGTTAGGGCTTGCTAAATGATTGCCTTGTTGACACTATATTTGACTAAGGTCGTACTGCCTGCTATGGTTAGGTTGTTAGGGCTTGCTAAATGATTGCCTTGTTGACACTATATTTGACTAAGGTCGTACTGCCTGCTATGGTTAGGTTGTTAGGGCTTGCTAAATGATTGCCTTGTTGACACTATATTTGACTAAGGTCGTACTGCCTGCTATGGTTAGGTTGTTAGGGCTTGCTAAATGATTGCCTTGTTGACACTATATTTGACTAAGGTCGTACTGCCTGCTATGGTTAGGTTGTTAGGGCTTGCTAAATGATTGCCTTGTTGACACTATATTTGACTAAGGTCGTACTGCCTGCTATGGTTAGGTTGTTAGGGCTTGCTAAATGATTGCCTTGTTGACACTATATTTGACTAAGGTCGTACTGCCTGCTATGGTTAGGTTGTTAGGGCTTGCTAAATGATTGCCTTGTTGACACTATATTTGACTAAGGTCGTACTGCCTGCTATGGTTAGGTTGTTAGGGCTTGCTAAATGATTGCCTTGTTGACACTATATTTGACTAAGGTCGTACTGCCTGCTATGGTTAGGTTGTTAGGGCTTGCTAAATGATTGCCTTGTTGACACTATATTTGACTAAGGTCGTACTGCCTGCTATGGTTAGGTTGTTAGGGCTTGCTAAATGATTGCCTTGTTGACACTATATTTGACTAAGGTCGTACTGCCTGCTATGGTTAGGTTGTTAGGGCTTGCTAAATGATTGCCTTGTTGACACTATATTTGACTAAGGTCGTACTGCCTGCTATCGTTAGGTTGTTAGGGCTTGCTAAATGATTGCCTTGTTGACACTATATTTGACTAAGGTCGTACTGCCTGCTATGGTTAGGTTGTTAGGGCTTGCTAAATGATTGCCTTGTTGACACTATATTTGACTAAGGTCGTACTGCCTGCTATGGTTAGGTTGTTAGGGCTTGCTAAATGATTGCCTTGTTGACACTATATTTGACTAAGGTCGTACTGCCTGCTATGGTTAGGGTTGTTAGGGCTTGCTAAATGATTGCCTTGTTGACACTATATTTGACTAAGGTCGTACTGCCTGCTATGGTTAGGTTGTTAGGGCTTGCTAAATGATTGCCTTGTTGACACTATATTTGACTAAGGTCGTACTGCCTGCTATCGTTAGGTTGTTAGGGCTTGCTAAATGATTGCCTTGTTGACACTATATTTGACTAAGGTCGTACTGCCTGCTATGGTTAGGTTGTTAGGGCTTGCTAAATGATTGCCTTGTTGACACTATATTTGACTAAGGTCGTACTGCCTGCTATGGTTAGGTTGTTAGGGCTTGCTAAATGATTGCCTTGTTGACACTATATTTGACTAAGGTCGTACTGCCTGCTATGGTTAGGTTGTTAGGGCTTGCTAAATGATTGCCTTGTTGACACTATATTTGACTAAGGTCGTACTGCCTGCTATGGTTAGGTTGTTAGGGCTTGCTAAATGATTGCCTTGTTGACACTATATTTGACTAAGGTCGTACTGCCTGCTATGGTTAGGTTGTTGTTAGGGCTTGCTAAATGATTGCCTTGTTGACACTATATTTGACTAAGGTCGTACTGCCTGCTATGGTTAGGTTGTTAGGGCTTGCTAAATGATTGCCTTGTTGACACTATAATTGACTAAGGTCGTACTGCCTGCTGTGGTTAGGTTGTTAGGGCTTGCTAAATGATTGCCTTGTTGACACTATATTTGACTAAGGTCGTACTGCCTGCTATGGTTAGGTTGTTAGGGCTTGCTAAATGATTGCCTTGTTGACACTATATTTGACTAAGGTCGTACTGCCTGCTATGGTTAGGTTGTTAGGGCTTGCTAAATGATTGCCTTGTTGACACTATATTTGACTAAGGTCGTACTGCCTGCTGTGGTTAGGTTGTTAGGGCTTGCTAAATGATTGCCTTGTTGACACTATATTTGACTAAGGTCGTACTGCCTGCTGTGGTTAGGTTGTTAGGGCTTGCTAAATGATTGTCTTGTTGACACTATATTTGACTAAGGTCGTACTGCCTGCTATGGTTAGGTTGTTAGGGCTTGCTAAATGATTGCCTTGTTGACACTATATTTGACTAAGGTCGTACTGCCTGCTATGGTTAGGTTGTTAGGGCTTGCTAAATGATTGCCTTGTTGACACTATATTTGACTAAGGTCGTACTGCCTGCTATGGTTAGGTTGTTAGGGCTTGCTAAATGATTGCCTTGTTGACACTATATTTGACTAAGGTCGTACTGCCTGCTGTGGTTAGGTTGTTAGGGCTTGCTAAATGATTGCCTTGTTGACACTATATTTGACTAAGGTCGTACTGCCTGCTATGGTTAGGTTGTTAGGGCTTGCTAAATGATTGCCTTGTTGACACTATATTTGACTAAGGTCGTACTGCCTGCTATGGTTAGGTTGTTAGGGCTTGCTAAATGATTGCCTTGTTGACACTATATTTGACTAAGGTCGTACTGCCTGCTATGGTTAGGTTGTTAGGGCTTGCTAAATGATTGCCTTGTTGACACTATAATTTGACTAAGGTCGTACTGCCTGCTATGGTTAGGTTGTTAGGGCTTGCTAAATGATTGCCTTGTTGACACTATATTTGACTAAGGTCGTAC
Source organism: Actinostola sp. cb2023 (assembly GCA_033675265.1). Classification (NCBI taxonomy): domain Eukaryota; kingdom Metazoa; phylum Cnidaria; class Anthozoa; order Actiniaria; family Actinostolidae; genus Actinostola; species Actinostola sp. cb2023. Next base: position 370,446 of record JAUJYZ010001125.1, read on the forward strand.
TGCCTGCTATGGTTAGGTTGTTAGGGCTTGCTAAATGATTGCCTTGTTGACACTATATTTGACTAAGGTCGTACTGCCTGCTATGGTTAGGTTGTTAGGGCTTGCTAAATGATTGCCTTGTTGACACTATATTTGACTAAGGTCGTACTGCCTGCTATGGTTAGGTTGTTAGGGCTTGCTAAATGATTGCCTTGTTGACACTATATTTGACTAAGGTCGTACTGCCTGCTATGGTTAGGTTGTTAGGGCTTGCTAAATGATTGCCTTGTTGACACTATATTTGACTAAGGTCGTACTGCCTGCTATGGTTAGGTTGTTAGGGCTTGCTAAATGATTGCCTTGTTGACACTATAATTGACTAAGGTCGTACTGCCTGCTGTGGTTAGGTTGTTAGGGCTTGCTAAATGATTGCCTTGTTGACACTATATTTGACTAAGGTCGTACTGCCTGCTGTGGTTAGGTTGTTAGGGCTTGCTAAATGATTGCCTTGTTGACACTATATTTGACTAAGGTCGTACTGCCTGCTATGGTTAGGTTGTTAGGGCTTGCTAAATGATTGCCTTGTTGACACTATATTTGACTAAGGTCGTACTGCCTGCTATGGTTAGGTTGTTAGGGCTTGCTAAATGATTGCCTTGTTGACACTATATTTGACTAAGGTCGTACTGCCTGCTATGGTTAGGTTGTTAGGGCTTGCTAAATGATTGCCTTGTTGACACTATATTTGACTAAGGTCGTACTGCCTGCTATGGTTAGGTTGTTAGGGCTTGCTAAATGATTGCCTTGTTGACACTATATTTGACTAAGGTCGTACTGCCTGCTATGGTTAGGTTGTTAGGGCTTGCTAAATGATTGCCTTGTTGACACTATATTTGACTAAGGTCGTACTGCCTGCTATGGTTAGGTTGTTAGGGCTTGCTAAATGATTGCCTTGTTGACACTATATTTGACTAAGGTCGTACTGCCTGCTGTGGTTAGGTTGTTAGGGCTTGCTAAATGATTGCCTTGTTGACACTATATTTGACTAAGGTCGTACTGCCTGCTATGGTTAGGTTGTTAGGGCTTGCTAAATGATTGCCTTGTTGACACTATATTTGACTAAGGTCGTACTGCCTGCTATGGTTAGGTTGTTAGGGCTTGCTAAATGATTGCCTTGTTGACACTATATTTGACTAAGGTCGTACTGCCTGCTGTGGTTAGGTTGTTAGGGCTTGCTAAATGATTGCCTTGTTGACACTATATTTGACTAAGGTCGTACTGCCTGCTATGGTTAGGTTGTTAGGGCTTGCTAAATGATTGCCTTGTTGACACTATATTTGACTAAGGTCGTACTGCCTGCTATGGTTAGGTTGTTAGGGCTTGCTAAATGATTGCCTTGTTGACACTATATTTGACTAAGGTCGTACTGCCTGCTATGGTTAGGTTGTTAGGGCTTGCTAAATGATTGCCTTGTTGACACTATATTTGACTAAGGTCGTACTGCCTGCTATGGTTAGGTTGTTAGGGCTTGCTAAATGATTGCCTTGTTGACACTATATTTGACTAAGGTTGTAATGCCTGCTATCGTTAGGTTGTTAGTGCTTGCTAAATGATTGCCTTGTTGACACTATATTTGACTAAGGTTGTAATGCCTGCTATCGTTAGGTTGTTAGGGCTTGCTAAATGATTGCCTTGTTGACACTATATTTGACTAAGGTCGTACTGCCTGCTATGGTTAGGTTGTTAGGGCTTGCTAAATGATTGCCTTGTTGACACTATATTTGACTAAGGTCGTACTGCCTGCTGCTATGGTTAGGTTGTTAGGGCTTGCTAAATGATTGCCTTGTTGACACTATATTTGACTAAGGTCGTACTGCCTGCTATGGTTAGGTTGTTAGGGCTTGCTAAATGATTGCCTTGTTGACACTATATTTGACTAAGGTTGTAATGCCTGCTATCGTTAGGTTGTTAGTGCTTGCTAAATGATTGCCTTGTTGACACTATATTTGACTAAGGTTGTAATGCCTGCTATGGTTAGATTGTTAGGGCTTCCTAAATGATTGCCTTGTTGACACTATATTTGACTAAGGTCGTACTGCCTGCTATGGTTAGGTTGTTAGGGCTTGCTAAATGATTGCCTTGTTGACACTATATTTGACTAAGGTCGTACTGCCTGCTATGGTTAGGTTGTTAGGGCTTGCTAAATGATTGCCTTGTTGACACTATATTTGACTAAGGTCGTACTGCCTGCTGTGGTTAGGTTGTTAGGGCTTGCTAAATGATTGCCTTGTTGACACTATAATTGACTAAGGTCGTACTGCCTGCTGTGGTTAGGTTGTTAGGGCTTGCTAAATGATTGCCTTGTTGACACTATATTTGACTAAGGTCGTACTGCCTGCTATGGTTAGGTTGTTAGGGCTTCCTAAATGATTGCCTTGTTGACACTATATTTGACTAAGGTCGTACTGCCTGCTATGGTTAGGTTGTTAGGGCTTGCTAAATGATTGCCTTGTTGACACTATATTTGACTAAGGTCGTACTGCCTGCTATGGTTAGGTTGTTAGGGCTTGCTAAATGATTGCCTTGTTGACACTATATTTGACTAAGGTCGTACTGCCTGCTATGGTTAGGTTGTTAGGGCTTGCTAAATGATTGCCTTGTTGACACTATATTTGACTAAGGTCGTACTGCCTGCTATGGTTAGGTTGTTAGGGCTTGCTAAATGATTGCTTTGGTGACACTATATTTGACTAAGGTCGTACTGCCTGCTATGGTTAGGTTGTTAGGGCTTGCTAAATGATTGCCTTGTTGACACTATATTTGACTAAGGTCGTACTGCCTGCTATGGTTAGGTTGTTAGGGCTTGCTAAATGATTGCCTTGTTGACACTATATTTGACTAAGGTCGTACTGCCTGCTATCGTTAGGTTGTTAGGGCTTGCTAAATGATTGCCTTGTTGACACTATAATTGACTAAGGTCGTACTGCCTGCTATCGTTAGGTTGTTATTCGGGGTGAAATTTCCTGACCGACTGACGTTACAAGGATTCTTTAGACCTCAAGAAAAAGGTAATATTGTGTGACACTATAAATTAAACAGTAACTCAATTACTGTAAATCCTCTGTTAAGCCCCCCCCTTCCAATAAGCTCTCTACCCCCCCCCCCCCCTTTTTTTTTATTCAAGCACGAATGTACGTAATGTGATGATATTAGGGCCATATGTTAGATAACTTGCCAATTAAGTTAATATGTATTTTCCCTCGTAAAAGAAAGTTGTCAAATCAAAAAATCCGTACTGTAATGATTAAAAAGGTGATTAATAGACCTCTTTAGCTTCGTATGTAACTGTGACCGTAATTGGTATTTAACCTTACTACTCTCTGGTTTTCTGCGAAATTTAATAAGCCCCTCTTTCTATTAAGCCCCCTCCCCTCCCTCCATTAAGCCCCCTCTAAAGTGCTTGAAATAAATAAGCCTAGGTGTAAATTTCGACCCCCCCCCCCCGAATCCCCCGGGGGGCTTAATAGAGGATTTACGGTACTTCACAACGTCATGGAATGAAGTGACGCAAGACTTTATAAAACCAACAATAATGCATCACATGAAGTAGATCTTGTTTGACTTTAAAACTGGCTTTCCTTATGAAGTAGTTACAAACCAAGAAATGCCAATTGATGCATCTCAACCAATCACATACGTAGCTGTGGCCAGTGGGTATACGAAAACGACTGCAATCCATGTACATTGATTAGGTTTAGAGAGGTGCAGGTGGGGAAAACAATGATTTTCTTTTTAGGATTTGAACGTTTTTTCTCTTACTTTCTTTCTCTAGTATCTGTGCTGTCAGAGTTCGTCAAGTCTCACTTGAAAGACGCCAATGCATCATTCTATCTATGTAAGTCATTTAATACACATTGTAAAATAACTATGATATAACGCGCGCTGTGATTTGCCATTATAAAATAACTATGATATAACGCGCGCTGTGATTTGAAAGAAAATTAAAACTATGATATAACGCGCGCTGTGATTTGCCATTAATAACTATGATATAACGCGCGCTGTGATTTGCCATTAATAATTATGATATAACGCGCGCTGTGATTTGCCATTAATAACTATGATATGGCGCGCGCTGTACATTTGAATTTATATAACTATGATATAACGCGCGCTGTGATTTGCCATTAATAACTATGATATAACGCGCGCTGTGATTTGCCATTAATAACTATGATATAACGCGCGCTGTGATTTGCCATTAATAACTATGATATAACGCGCGCTGTGATTTGCCATTAATAACTATGATATAATAGCGCGCTGTGATTTGCCGTTAATAACTATGATATAACGCGCGCTGTGATTTGCCATTAATAACTATGATATAACGCGCGCTGTGATTTGCCATTATAAAAAACTATGATATAACGCGCGCTGTGATTTGCATTATAAAATAAAATAACTATGATATAACGCGCGCTGTGATTTGCCATTAAAAACTATGATATAACGCGCGCTGTGATTTGCCATTAATAACTATGATATAACGCGCGCTGTGATTTGCCATTAAAAACTATGATATAACGCGCGCTGTGATTTGCCATTAATTTCTCTATGATATAACGCGCGCTGTGATTTGCCATTAATAACTATGATATAACGCGCGCTGTGATTTGCCGTTAATAACTATGATATAACGCGCGCTGTGATTTACAAAATAAACTATGATATAACGCGCGCTGTTTTTTTGCCATTTTTAAAATAACTATGATATAACGCACGCTGTGATTTGTAATTATAAAATAACTATGATATAACGCGCGCTGTGATTTGCCATTAATAACTATGATATAACGCGCGCTGTGATTTGCCATTATAAAATAACTATGATATAACGCACGCTGTGATTTGCCATTATAAAATAACTATGATATAACGCGCGCTGTGATTTGCCATTAATAACTATGATATAACGCGCGCTGTGATTTGCCAAAGGATGCGTATGCCGCGTGCTCTAATCAGAGCACACAGCACGCGCGCGCAGATATTCTAACATTTTTGTAACGAACAAAATTGAAAACTTGCCTTAAAATCATAATTGTATTTTATAAAAGAAATAGAAAACTTGTCCGCTGTGCTCTGTGCAGTTATGGAGCACTTGGGGAGTGATCAGAACACCCGCTACGGGTCGTGCTTCTACTAACACTTCTCTCGTGTTCTAATCAGTCTCCGCGTACGCTATAACTGTATAGAGCACGCGCGCGCGTCTTCTGAATGGGTTCCCTGTGTACTACTAATTACCATGGTTACTGGTTTTTCTTTACTTAGATACCACTCCTCCTAAAACAGTTTTGAAAAACCAGGACGACACTCTATTCAATGTAAGTTTGTCCATTTGGAAATTACGATGAGTGAAAATGAATGACTTAGGGAAGGGTTGTAGGGACCTGTGTGGACTTGCTACAAGTCCCTACTGTAATCTCTTCTTTCCCTATAATGTATTTCGTGTTCACGCGCGATATAGAGCAGATTTCGTATAACTATGAAAAACTCCACGGTATGCACCAATTCACATACGAAATCTGCTCTATTTCTCTTCAGTCGTTCATGCGCGCATTGGGTTTCCTGTGGTAGCCTCGGTTACCACAGGGAGACCAATCAGTAAAACGAGCGCGCGGATAAATCATGTGTTTCGTCTGATGGAAGAACAGTATCGGTGACACAATTCAGCGAAAGTCCATACAAGTGGGTAATGGCCGGTTACACGTAATTACAAGTTAAATATAACTGTGACTCTGCTTATGCGTTACAGAATAGCTTATCTTCTTTCCTCTTTGCAGTAAAATCATAGCAAATCACGTATTGTTTCTCCCTGTAGGTTCAGTTATGTCCCGCTTCTCTTGTGTATTTTGGGTCTTCAGAAAAGAAAGGTATGAAGGTTTCAGTATTTGATTCATTGATTTATTCACTAATGATGACAAAAATGATGATGATAATCATGAATAGGGTGGTGATGCATGATATAAATAATTATGATGACATGGGCATCAGTTATTTTTCTAATACTTTCCAATTTTTCCATTTCATTAGATCATTTCCTTGCCAGTCATCTACTTAGTAACCTAGCCTCAGCATTGGATGCAGAAAAGACTGTGTTCGACTCTGGGTAAGACATTTACCTTCTTGGCCTATCAAGTGGAAGCAATATTTCATAGTTAGCTTTTTCATTCAGGCAACCTCGTCCGAGACCCCTGCATCCAGCTTTCGGAATTCGGCAAACGGGAAGGAAAGAAGGTCTGGGATGGAGTTTAAAATATCCCACGAGACCGGAAATGACGTCAAATTGACATCAACCAATGACCCTCACTTTTGATATTTATTTTGATGCCCAGAATTCGTGGCTCTAGTGCTTCCATGCCTGAACCATCTAAAGTTACAACAAACCACGTTGAAACATCGGCAGACTCCAACACAAATAGCACAGAAGACAGTGACGTCACTTCCGCTAAACATTTCAACAAACCACTACCACCCCCAGGGGGTTCAAGCGCCAAAGTACCAAAGTGGTTCAAAGGGACAGGTACGTTGGACTTTTGAAGGATGTAGTGTAATGTGGATGACATAAGTTGTAACTAGTGGAAGCAAGCACAAGTGCAGGCATACTGGGAGTTTGTGTCCTGATGTGAAAACTGACCCGACTCAAGCATTTTTGGTGCAACCTCCAGAAATGGAACAATTTGGATACTTGTGTTTATGCTTGCGTCAGGCCCGTTTTCACAGTGAAAAAAAGCCCTCTTCAATACACAGACACTTGTGCCTGTGTCCCCGCTGGTGAAAACCAGGCGTTATATAGGATGCTTAGCGTCTGCTGGCAAATGATAGGCGACTTGCACTAAGAGGTCACGTGATCATAACCCCCTTAATTAAGTCGAACAGCAGTGTCAAAATGAACTCCAGAAATGAAAAGAGCAGCTCGAAATTAGTACAAGGGTGAAGCTTCAGCTCATAATGTGTGACACAGGAGAAATAAGATTAAAAATAAAATCGGTCGTTTTCTAAGATTTTGTTTGGAAAATGCATTGGATGGCACGGCTTTTGACAATGCTGTTCGATTTAAGGGGTTGGGGTCACGTAACCTCTTAGCTATATATATATAGTGCAAGTGGCCTATTAGAGTATTAAAGACCGCTTTCCACCCTCTACAATTATAAACTTGTGTTTTATACCTTTCTCACCCCAACTTCCCCTCCCCTCCAACACACTCCACTTTTCTTTCCAGTTGCTTGTGCTGATTATTTTACGATCGTCAACTGTTTGTCTTTCAGGAAAATAAGACGTGGCCAAATCGTCATTGTAGCAGTTCCATTCCATTCAGCAAGCAATTTGAATTACATGAAAAATACTGTGAGCAATGTACTGTATGGCATTGCATTTGTTGAATATACAGTCCAGGCGACTTTGAAAATACTGTATGGCATTGCATTTTTGAATATTCATGTACATTTTTTTTTTGTTCGTAAAACTTGATTGCAACTTTCATTCATTCATGACATTTTTTTTGTTCGTACACTTCTTTCTTTCCTTCCTTCTCCTTTTTCCTTTCTTTCTCCCACATTCTATTTTTCTTACTCTGTTTTTCTATACCGAATAAAAATATCGAGTGTTTATTTACATACCGATGTTTGTGGAATTTCCTTCAAATTGGATTTATTGAAATCCACTGGAGTAGAGCGCCATGAGAAACTCATATATACATACAAGTTAGATTTCTCGTTCATACGAATTTTTTTTTTTTAACAGCTGCATTGCACCTTCGTTTTGTATTATTGTTCATTTTGATTTTCTATTTTAGAATTTATGACGAATCACTTTGGTTGAGCGACGCAATGCGGAGGCTGAGTCACGTCCAACAAACTGCTGACGTAGGGATTTTATCACATGAACTGAGAACGAACGATTGATTTACATTTAGACTTCAGAAAAATATACTCAGTAAACAATTTCGTTGTACTTGCTCTATTTTCACGGGGAAAACAATGATATAAACACCTTGTGAATTCGAGAAAATTTGACAATCTCCCCAATTTTTTACTTCCGTCCAACACTGAAGAGCCTAGGACTAGTGATGTCATGATCTATTTTTAGCTGCTATGTATTTGGAGGAAGTGCGATTGTCCAGTCGGCCATGTTTGTTTTCTCGTGATGATTATCAGGAAAGTTCGCGGCGATAACTAAGAAAATCGACGTTATATTTACCTCTTGTTGAAGTTTTCCACCATGGGGAAGTTCTCTAATACTACAACATTTAGCGGATTGCTAGGTAAGACTGTGTTTCTTAGGGAAAATATGAAATTTCGACTTGTGTTTGATTGTGTAATATATGAATCTCGGATAGCGCTTGTGAATGTGATATTGATGATCTGCTTGAGATTAATAGTTTATAATCATTGATTCATACAGAAAGAGCTACTAGCCAGCTTCAGCTTGAACCAGACTGGGCTTCAATTCTACAAATTTGTGACTGTATTCGCCAACAAGATGTGTCGTGAGTACAGACATCTACTACTAAAGTCTCCCCGATTAGTAGGGCACTTGTGCCCAGCTAGAAGATTTTGAGACGTTAATAAAGTTATTATTATTATTAAACAACCTAGAGCCTGATTCACCAAATAACTCCTGCTGAGTAATGGCTAAAATATACGAGGATCTGTAGAATATTTTAAAGTGTATTACATACCATCTCTTATCGTGATATTTTGTCATATTTTAGACCAAAATTTGCCGTTACTGCCATCAAGAAAAAGATGTTTGACAAAAATCCACATGTAGCAAAATTTGCTTTGACAGTAAGTGTTTTGTTCTGTTGGTTTTTATTTGATCACTGATTACTTAAGTTATATACAGAATTCTATATAGTTTTCTACATTTTAAGCCTGTATGATGTGAATGTTTCTCATTATTGTAGTTGTGTTGTTGTACACGTTGTTGTTTCTGTATTTATTTATTGACTCAAAATGTACTTGTACAACAACAAACCTCAGATTTACTAAATCACTCCTCCTATTCTACTTGTGTCCACAAGGTACTTGAAGCTTGCATAAAAAACTGTGGGTCAGGTTTTCATGATGAAATTGCCACCAAGGAGTTTATGGAAGAGATGAGAAATCTTATAAGGGTTGGTATAGTGCAGTTTCTACCTTCTACATATGTCATCATTACCATATTTCTTGTACGTCCACTCTGGCCTCCTTTTTGTTGCTGTAGAGTATTAAAATAGATGCTTGCAAGATAATTAACACTATATACCGAGGGAGGGAGGGAGGTGAAAATTATTTAGTTCTTTTTAGGACTCCCTCCCCCCCCCCTAAAATTCCAAATTAAACCAGTTCAATTTAAATTGAACCGGTTTAATTTAAATTGAACCAAGGGATCATTTTGAACTACAACAGATACATGTTTGCCAAATGGGGGTTCTTTGATGTCTTGATTCTAATATACAAACTACAAGTCATGACTTTGGCCGTGGATGGTCGCATAGAACTTAATGCAAACAATGATATGCAATGGTTATACTGTTACTACTCTCATAACTCAATAACATTGTATTGTAGTCGGGCCAAGAACCAGTAAAGGAGAAAGCATTGGGTCTCATTCAGACTTGCTCCCATGCATTCCGTAATGAAACTAAATACAAGATTATACAAGACACTTTTAACTTGATGAAAATGGAAGGTAGGAATCTGTAAACCTGGGCCATACTTGGACAAAGTACTTATTTAAACAAATATTTCAAGAAATGTTTTCACTTGTGCGACCATAAACTGCTCATCCAACCTGGAAATCATTAGATAGCAATGACCTAACCAGGTCAAGATTTGAATTTAAAGCATTTTTATCGATGCCTCGTTCTACAATCCTTTGTAGAACGAGGCATATCTATAATTATTATAACAATAGTTCCTATAATTGTTGTACAATAGTTCCTATTGTTATTCAAATCTTGACCTGGTTTAGGTCATTGCTACAGTGTATCTAGCGTTTTCCATCCAACCTCCGTGAGGCACCATTTTCACAGTGGCTGTCACATAAAATCACAGCAGTGACTGTCTCAATCAATAAGGAATTCATTTTGAAGTACTAAATTTTGCTTAGTATTATTGTTGTGATATTTGTCTTTCTTCATCTAATGTCTAATAATATTAACCTTAAATATACTTGCAGGATGCCAATTTCCAGCATTCAGTGAGAGTGACGCCATGTTTTCTGCCGATTGTGTTAGTATTGCAATATTTTATTTATATTACAGCTAATTTACGTCACGCGTGACCAGTAAATCGGAACATTCAAATGAAGTTTTGAAGTCTAGACTCGAGTCTCGAACATTCAGACAGAGAAATCAAATCTCCATGAATATATCTATAAGAAAAAAGTATCAGATATCTGTTTACTCAGGCTGTTGTGATTGCAGAGTAATTGTAGGCTTAGCTGACACAAATTTTCATCCAATTTAATTTTAATTTTATGAACGTTTTTGAGAAAATATTTAGTGGTCTGTAGAAGATTCTGTTGGACTTTGAAATGTTCAAACCGTTATTTGAAATGTTGATTTCAAATGTTCGAATTACTGGTCACGTGTGACGTAAATTAGCTGCAATATTTCTTTTTGATCCTGTTGTCATAAAGTCATTAACAAACACTCATGATTGTAAACTGCATTACTATTGAGCAGTCTGTACATGTACTTGTATCTCTGTAGCTCGGTGAGTGCTCATGCAGTGAGCTTTGTAAAACATAATTATATATAATGTGATTACATGTACATGTATGGACATAGAAAAGTGTGCTATATAAACTATAATCCTTTCCTTTATTGGTAGTTCATGTTGTTCTATAATTATTATAGGCACCAGCATGGGCAGAGGGAGAAGTCTGTCATATGTGTCGTGTGAAGTTTGGAACTTTTATGAGACAGGTATTCATTCATTCATCTCTTCATTCAATTATTCATTCATTGAACCATCAATTATATCTTCTATGTATACACTATACATTAATGATTATTAATCATTTCCTTTTCCTTCAGCATCATTGTCGTAAATGTGGGCAAGTTTTTTGTAGAAAGTGTTCTTCAAAGGAGTCTATTATCCCCCAGTTTGGTATTGAGAGGGAGGTTAGAGTTTGTGATCCTTGTTACTTTCAACTAAACCCACAAAGGTAAGAATGACTTGCACTAGTAACACTAATAGCTAGTTTCCATCTAGTACTCTACATTGTAGTTCTACTTTGTAGTTTGGTTACACATGCTTGGAGGTGTTTCGTTAAAATGTGTAGTACACCTGCATGTGTATGATCATATATACTGTCATGACAATAAGGCGTCAAGTACAACAGATAAAAGTAGGCAGCACTGAATTAAAGTATCACCAGAGTTCAGCAATTTGCTGTGCATAATATATGGATAATAGTAAAAAACATTCTCAGCATTGGCCCTAGAAGGGAATGGGCCCAAACAGAGAAAGAGAAATAACATCTGACCTGATAGGATTCAAACCGAAGCTGAGCTACAAGACCAGAGTGGGAGCAGGCTACGAGTAATTGAGTCATTTTCGTATGAGTGGGAAGTAGTGTGGTGACAGTACCGTACCATGACTGTGCCGTGTCTAAGCATTCTGATAGGTTGAGCATTATTGTTCACTTTTGCAGTAAGACTGAGAAAGGGGAAAAGAGTGAGAAATCACCAGACGGCATTGATCTTCCTCCCGAATATTTGAACAGCCATTTGAGTAAGGAATCTCAGGTAAGTCAGTAATAAAGTCATTATTGGTCATTACATGCAACACTATCATCATTCTGTAAATTATCAATATAGTATACACTGTATGTATTATGTGCAACAGGTAGTAAAAATAGTGAAACATTTGAAGCACTGGACGATGTTTAGCACACTCTTCATAACATGTTGAGTTATTTTTTTAATGGTGTTCAACAAGGTGATGTTTGTGTAACTCAACGTAAAAAAACGTGATTAAAAATCCTCCAGTGTATAGTTTATGAGTATTGTTTGTATTGTGAGTGAAGATGAAGTCTGCAATCTTTGACAGGCTCCTCCAAAAAGAGATCCACAGCAAGAAGAAGAAGAACTCCAATTAGCCATGGCTTTATCGTTATCGCAGGACGAGGCACATAAAGAGGTACGAAAGATTATAAGCACTTTTCAGCTGAGTTTTCTCAATAGAAGCCAGTAACTGGTGGAAATCTGCCATTTGTAGTATTTGTACATGTAGTTGCGCATGGTGTTGATGTCTCACAACTTTACCGACTTAATCAATGTAGATGTAGATCTGTTAAGATGAAAATAGCCACCTACAGTCCCTTTTGCCTTGCACATGTATTAAGTTGTTGTGCAAGTTAAGGGACTTGTCAGAAATTAGCAGGGGGAAAGGGGGGGGGGGTGGAAAATGGGGGAGGGTCATAACTTTTTGAGCCCCTGAAAAGGGAGGGTCATGAAAAAATAGGCAGTGAAAAAGGGAGTATTGTGGTATTTTAGGCCAAGCCCAATGGGAGGGTCAGCAAATTTCATTCCCATCGCTAGGGGAGGGTCACAACATTTTCAATACTCAATTTAAAATCTCCACCCCCCCCCTGTTAATTTCTGACAAAGAAGTCATTATACATTGCAATTGAGTACATGTATACATGTACACCTATAGATTCATTGTTTTGAGATGACTGTTTAATAGTATGCTGAGAACCCTGTCTTAGTCTACGTATACTGTATACATGTACACCTATAGATTCATTGTTTTGAGATGACTGTTTAATAGTATGCTGAGAACCCTGTCTTAGTCTACGTATACTGTATACATGTACACCTATAGATTCATTGTTTTGAGATGACTGTTTAATAGTATGCTGAGAACCCTGTCTTAGTCTACGTATACTGTATACATTTTTTGTTTTCAGTGTCATTTTGGTCACTAGTCTTTTCATAATTTCACAATCCATGTTTTTATCTGGGAATCAAATTTTCAATTACCATTAACATTATGATCCTTTTTATAGACAAAACCTTTGGCAAGGTCGTGGCCATCTTCACCCAGTGTTTCATCTAATGGTTCATCCAGTTCAACTAGTCAATTATACTCTTCATCTGTAAGTTATGAGATTATGGGGTATTCATATTATATGCATGTGTGAGAACGTGTTGGATTATTAATTAAATATTACCATCATCATCATCTCTGACTATTGCCATTCATCACCATTATCAATATCACCATTGTCATCATCTTCTCTATTATTTGTTAATCATCACCATCATCAATACCACCATCGTCATCATCTCTGACTATTGCTATTCATCACCATTATCAATATCACCATTGTCATCATCTTCTCTATTATTTGTTAATCATCACCATCATCAATACCACCATCATCATCATCATCTCTATTGCTAATCATTATCATCAACATTTGTATACCCACTTAAAATAAAGATGATGATTATTATAACATCAACAACATCCTTGTCCGTAGCAGTGTTGATTTCTAAATGCATGTACTGCTATTTATATAACTTATGATACTGGCCCCAGTTGCACAAAAGGAGGTTAGCACTACCCACTGGATAAGTCCTATCCACCAGATAAAAACAATGCAGTTATCCAATACATTTTATCCATTGTATAGGACTTATCCTGTGGATAGCACGCTAACCACCTTTTGTGCAACTGGGTCCTATACTTTAGCAAGCATCTTAGTTTGCAAGTGTTTTGTTTGAATACTTGGTTTTCTCTTTATTAGATGTATGGAGAAGAAGCTGATTCTCCTGACATGGATCCTGATGTACGTAATAATCTTTCTCTGTAATTTAGAACTCACATTCGAGAACATTATTTTGCCAAATCATATCATGAAGTTAGAGGGAATAAATATTTTATTTTTTCAACAGCTTGCGAGATACTTGAATCGTTCCTACTGGGAGGGCAGAAAGGAGCAACAGTCATCAGGATATACGCCTCCTTCTGCACCTGAACCACAGAATAATGATAGAATATACGCCACACCAGCACCATATAGTAACCATACTGAGGTGAGAACTTTATTCATTTGTACTCGCTCTCTGTCATGCATAAACTCACTTTTGACTATGAAACTAAAACGTAGATTTTTAACATCAGTGCCCCTTTACCCAAAAGTGACCTAGCAGTGCATCGTCCTATGGGTTATTTAAAAAAGCTACGCTAAGCTGCATGTACAGGGATTAGAGGGAAGTGAAAACAAGGGTGTGAGGTCGCTAATATCAAACCAAACAACTTGGTGATCTATATGATGATTTGTCGTACAATTGTTAGTAATGTAGTTCGTAAGGTTTCATCAAGCGTAAAAAGACTCAGAAAAATACTGAGCCCAGACGGGATTTGAACCCAAATCACCATATAACTTACAAACAACTTAGATCCGACAAAGAGTTCTTCCGCTTTAATAGCTGATCGTACAGTGTACGTCCTAAGTGACCTGGGTATTAATACAAACCAAGACCTGCTTAATCACATGAGTTCCCAGTGGCTCAGTGGTTAGAGCTTCTGACTAGTATCCAGGAGGTCACGGGTTCAATTCCCGTCTGGGCTCAGTATTTTTCTGAGTCTTTTTACGCTTGATGAAACCTTGCGAACTACATTACTAACTTGGTGATCGTTTTCAAATGTATAGCAGTTGTAATCAAACAACCAAATCCCAACAACCTGATTAAATCATAAACCCTCAAGTTTATGTCTCTCATTTGTTTCCAGCCAAAGTTGGCATCTAAAGTCAAAAAGAAAAAGACAGCAGATCATAAAGTTAAAGATAAATCGTACACGTTTTTGGAAAAGACTGCAAATCAATATGTTAGTAAACCATGACGTGTTATATCATGAATGTCTGCATTATTAACTACCAACTCATTAACCTCGTGTTCTAAAGTCCATTGCTTAGCAACCTACACTGTTGTTGTTGTTGTTATTTATAATAAAACATTGATAGATAAATAAAGATGCATGAACTAACTCTTAATCTGTAAACTCAAGTAAGACTGTTATTGTCACTAATCACCACAATAAATTACATGTGATACCTTAACCACTGGTTAACTGTGTTGTATCAGAGAATGGAGCACAGTTTGATGACGCTAATCACCACAATAAATTACATTATTGTGATACCTTAACCACTGGTTAACTGTGCTGTATCAGAGAACGGAGCACAGTTTGATGACGCTATTTTTCGGCTGTTTGGTTTGATCCAAAATTCTAAAGGAAAAAAAAGAAGTGCGCACGGCGCGCGTGCGCTCGATGGCGTAACTGGCGTCAGTAGCGTGCGCACTTCACTCACTAAAATGTTATTCATAAACACAACAGAATCCTCAACTTTCTTGCCCTTTATCTCATCATCCTATATAATAAAGCAAATAGAACAGCTTTTTCCGTGCTCCGTTCAGTAACACAGCACTCAGGAAGTGCAGAGAGCACTCGAGAAGTGTGGAGAGCACTCGCCACGGCTCGTGCTCTCCCTACACTTCTTTCGTGCTCTTGTCACTTCCTTCGTGCTGTATTACTGAACGGAGCACGGAAAAAGCTGTTCTATTTGTTAAATACATTCGATTTGGGGCAACTAATGTAAGTGCTTGCTGCCATAAACACATTGAAGCAATATGGTTGCACAGACCATTGGGTAGACCCAAATGCACCTATAGTTGCTCTTGATTATAAAGAATGTACAGTTAATATGTAACAGTAATCATGGTTCATTGTTATTTTCACAGTCTGAGGAGCAAGTTAGCGAAGCTGAGCAGAGTTCAGAAACAATGGTGAATAATTTCGAAAGCAGCCTTGGAATGCTTTCTGAGCGCATGCAGACCTTGTCAGGGAAAGGCAAGCATATTGCCATGGATGCAACTGTTCAGGTATGTGGCATTATTAGTTACTGTCATTTGCATCTAAGCGTGAATACATGACATTAAAACATGTTCTATTTAGTTGCCCAAACAATGATGTATGTTTGAAAGCCAAACCGCTGACGTCTTAATGTCATGTGTTCACGCTTTAGATGTAAACGACGGTAATTGAGGGCTGAGAATGAAAATAACCTAAGCGACATTTCAGATCATTTTTAAAATGTTATGCAATTGCTTGAATAATGAGATACATTGTATATAACTGAAATAATATCTCAGTTATTGTTATTCAAGCCAATGATAGGAATTTTTGATATTTGAAAATCCACCATTTTGTTTCTAAAAATAGCACAAAATGGCAGAAATTTCAAATTTCAAAAAATTTGTTGGTGTGTTCATGATGTCATTTTCCCGCCAAAAATCATAATAATAATAGAAATCAAAAATGTATCTCATAGAAATCAAAAAACAAAAAATATAAATGGTTTGTTGTTACCCCCTAGCTAAGTGCTACCAAATCACGGATTTCAAACCCTAAAAGGTATGACGAGCATCTGCGGCTTTATATATGGGAGTCCCCCCAGGAATCATATATGGTAGCATACTGTTTCACCACTGTGTTAACTAACTCTGTGTTTTCTTGTTGGATTTAGTCATTGTTTCAAACAGTGAGTGCAATGCACCCTCAGCTTTTGAGAATGATTGAACAACAGGAAGAGGAAACTGGTTAGTGATGTTTGTAGCTATGACAATGATTGATGATGATGCCATCATATGGTAATGATGATGATGATGATGACAATGACTTTGTAGAAATGGTGGTAATGTTGTTTTTGTACCTGTCAACAGGAAAATATGAAGCATTGAAAGAACGACTTGGTTTGGTCAAAGAAGCACGTGCAACACTAGATGATGCCAGAGACCAACACAGAGAGAAAGTCAGGCAACAAGAGCTTGAGCAAGACATGTTAAGACGCATGCAAATTGAACAAAAACTGGAACTGATGAGGCAACAAAAGGCAGAATACATGGCTTACCAGCAACGGCTTCAAACAGAGAGGCAGATGGCCCTGGAGCAACAACATCAGCAGTTACTATATCAGAAGTATGGACCACAACAGTTTGCTGGACAGTATGTTGTTGCTGACGGCAGTGTGCCTTATTCTTCTATGGGATACATACCACCATCAAGCCTGCCTCCTCCTGGTGTAACACAAACTGATGGTAGTCCCTACTCCTCTTTAAATTACATTCCTTCCTCGAGTATGCCCCCTGCTGGAGTTCCCATCACTACATCATCTATTCCAGGCCCGACGGCTCCTGGGGGACCAAATGATATGTCTAAAGGAACGCAACAGCCTCCATATAACCAATCTGCTCCTCAGCTGCAACAGGGTTATGTTTCACAGGGTTATCCAGGGATGGTGGAGAACTCAGCAATGATGGAGAACCCAGCAAGATCTCAGTCACCACACTTTGGTCAAGCTCCACCATCGTACTCTCAAGTGGATTATGCACATTATGGATCAGATGTGACAAACTCACTTTCAATGGTTAATGGTCAACCATCCAATCAGCAGGTACCAGATTATCTACAGCCAGAACAAATACCTAATAGTGCTTATCAGCAATCTCACCCAGGACAGCCTATCTTGACCCAACAAGCCTATACCTCACCCTTGAGTTCATCATCATCATATTTACCACAGGCCCCTCCACCACCACCGCAGTATGCTCAAGCAACCAATCAACCACCTGCACAACAGGCTCCACCTAATTATGATGGAAATCAACAGGTTTTGCCTCCACAAGGAAACCCTCAAGTTTCCCCTCCACAGCCACAGCATCAGCTACCACCACAGACTTCGTATGGTAACCAGCAACCACAATATGCTCAACAGCACCAAGGAAGTATACAACAACCTGATCCCAGTGGGTTTCCTCAACCTCATATGCAGCAACAACAAGCACTCCAACAACAACAACCACTACCACCATCACACCAGCAACAACAACCACCACACCACCAACAACCACCACCATCACACCAGCAACAACCACCATCACAACAACAACAACCACCATCACAACAACAACCACCACCATCACACCAGCAGCAACAACAACCACCACCACACCAGCAGCAACAACAACCACCACCATCACACCAGCAGCAACAAATGTATGAACCTCAACCTCAACAATACCAAACAGGTGCACCTTACTCCAATCCGCAACAATTTCAGCAACAACCACCACAAAATCAATACTATCAACAACAACCTCCTTCAGGACCGCCAACTCAGAGACAAATGTCTGACCTTGAACTTATTTCCTTTGATTAGTTGAATCTTAATATTCACAATTTCTTCATTAGTTTCTTTCCCAGTCATGTTAGTGACAATATGCATCACTCCCCACAGACTGTGGTTGTGTAGCATTGTTTGATGACATAAAATGGCTGAGAAGAAGACTACATGTGCCTGCCACATGCATTATTATACAGTAGATTTCGTATGACTGTGAAAAACTTACAGTACATGTATGTGCTGTGAGCGGCCATGCAGATCAAGTTTGTAATTCCCATACACATCGGGCATAAGTACCAGTATTGTATATTACTAATTATCAAATCCAACCATGAATAACTTGATGTTTTACTATAATTTTGGTGATAGGAAGCAGTTAAGCCAATAAAATTAAAGTGAAAATCTATGTAAATGAGGACTAACTAAACAAAATGTTAAAAATATAAATATAGAAGAAACAAAGAATAAAGGATTCTGTAATATCCGATTTACAGAGGTTGTGATTACTATTGCATTTACCTCGCGAATTATTAATGAATTTGATAAGATTTCAAACACTGCCATATCCCATGGGTTTCCACAGTCATATGAAGTCTGTCTGTTGTAAGAAATTTGAGCTTTGCTGCGGCAAATAGGGATTCCTTGAACAATACACGCATCAAGAGTTCCAGACTTCCGGTACGCGCGCAATGCATTATGAGATTATTACAAAGGAAAAGTGAGCACCAAGTGAGCAAAAACATAGCTTGGGCTTCCTGTGTCTAGAATTGGTGCTCACTTTTCCTTTGTAATAATACCGGAAGTCTGGAACTCTTGATGCTTCTATAACACAGCTGGTATGCAACCTATAACACCTTGTTTATATAATAATTATTATTTGTAATGTGACACAACTATACTTAGTCTGTGCAGTCTACAATCGTTTGCAAAATACCTTGACACTGAGAAATTCGGACACTTTTTGGCGCGCACGAATTTGGGTTTTCGTCCCCCCCTCCCCCTTTCAATGTTGATTGAGAGCGATGTCGATCTACTGCGTCGTGTTCACCACTCAACATTGCACTGGGGGTACGGGGGTTGAGAGTTCTAAGAATATTATTTCAGGCGCAGCGTCACATTTCTGAAATATCGGTATAAAAAGACCATTTGTGTCAACTATTTTGCAAACGACTGTAGCTTTCCTCATTGATATGAAGTCCAAGCTATAAAACATCTACCTGCAGGGTACCAAATATTGACCCTACAAGTCTTGCTTAATATTGTCTCTAAATTACAACTACAATACCAACTTGGCATCAAAGGGGTGTCCAAGAAACTGAACAAAACCTATGTTTTGTTTATATATATATATGTTTTTACACTGTGCTTACGTAGTGGTTGGGATTGTTTTTATGTTGTGAAAAAGAAAAGGTATTTTATACATGTAGGCCGAAGGTATAGCTTATAGCAGTAGATATTGTGTAAGATGCTATCTGCATATTTATTGCTTAATACATAATTCTATTTAGCCTTCTTTTGCAGATGCTCATTGTGTCGGTCCCTGCAAAAGTTGGCTAGATTCTATTTTGACAGGTGTTGATCAACTTTATTCTGTAAATAATAAAATATCTACTGTCATTCTGCTGAAGTGTGTTTATCAATATTATTATAATTTTAACAAATTAAGATTCTTCTGGGTTTAAAGAGCAGCTATATATGCTCATAGTTTTAAACATTTTCCCTCCTCTGTACTAAGCCGCAGTATTGTAGAAACATTATGCTGACACATTTTTACTTTGTTCGTCATTTTCGAGCTTGCATAATGTTCCACAATATCGCATCTCACTCTCCCTCTGCCACTTTAAAGTTGATATTTCAAAATCCAAAACAGTTCTGAACACATGCAGGTAGCCCAAGCTAACGTTAGTATGAGAGAATGTACGGGAATTATTCAATAGTCAATTTTCAGCATAGATATTGAATAAATGTGACTGTGTGTCTTGAAGTAGTCCTGCCAATGTCTGGAGCTGGAGAAAGTTTCAGAATGAATTTTTTCAGAATTTTTTTCCTTACCGGATATGAAACAAATTCTGAATCTCGATCACTCCAGACATTGGCAGGAACTACTTCAAGACACACAGTAAGTTACAATAATGTTTTATATTCAATATTTTATGCTGAAAATCGACCATTGAATAATTCCCATACATTCTCTTATACAAATGCTGAGCTTGGGCTACCTTAGTCTCCCTCGCAGCCGTTCTTAGTTTCTAAGAACGGTTGCGTGGGAGACTAGGGCTACCTGTAATCTGAATTGAATACCAGAAAGTTCCATATAATGGTTATTCACTGTTTTCTCTTAATAAATCTGAGAAATTTAATATTTTGCTGTGAAAAAAATATTAATTTTCTTACATAGTATGTTCCGGTATTCCTGTGTATTTCAATTAGAGGGAGACTGGGCTCGTTCTCATTCCCCTCCCTCCCCTCCCTAAAGAAAGTTTTTGTGTACGTGGCTATCCCATAATTTGTTCGCCGGCGTCGTTCATCCACGCGGTTCAACAATCAACATGGCGGAAGACGAAGTCGATATGTCGTTAGACGACATTATTAAGAAGAACAAGAAAACAGGCAGAGGTAGAAGAGGCGGAGGAGGTGCTGGTGGAAGAAGAAGAGGAGGCGGAGGAGGCGGAGGAGGCAGTGGTGGAGGTGGAGGTGCAATGAGACGAGGAAGAGGAAGATCAACCACTCGTTCAAACCCCTACACACGAGTAAGTGGACCGTTGTCGTCCCCTTTGTCTTTTGACGTTTTCTTCGAATTTCAAAGTAACTGACTCTTTTGTGAATTTGTTTTACAGTCTCAGGACGTTCCAGATAGATGGCAGCATGATAAGTTTGAAGATAGTGGCCTTTCAAGTGGCGGTCGTCGTAGTTTTGGCGGCGGAGGGTTGTCAACTGGAAGCAAGCTCAGTATCTCGAACCTCGACTTTGGCGTCTCTGATTCCGACATCACGGTAAAGTTCTGATGATGCTTTATTAGGCTACAATTTCAATGCTTAAAGTATATTTTTCGTTTCTATTGGTTTCGAATTTAAGGATCTTTGAGTTGGACACGGTTAAAGGTGACAAAATATGAAGAAGTAAAGTTTTAGTTGACTGGAGTGTGTGTGAGAAAGGAATGTGTGAGAAAGGGACCGTTGGAAAGTTTTAGGACCGTTCCATTCGTTCAAAATGTTCAGTCGACTGACACTTGGATCATGTTGAATAAGTTTTATTCGACCTTATTCGAGCAAATTTACAACTTTTGGAAACGTCTAATAACTTACTCTCCAATCATATCTGCTGTAATTAAATTATATTTGGAGGATTGGTTGAAGATTTCTTTTCAACATTTTCAGTAGCAGTCGTGTAAACTTGATCCCTGACACTCAATCACATTTCAAGTTTTAACTCGTAGTTAAGGGATTTTTCTGAATCAGAATCGGTCAAAAGCTCTGAAATACAATTTGACTAGACGCTCTAGACGTAGACGCTACTGGCATGAAATCGGGCTTCTAACTGATGGATGTAGCCTATTTGAACTAAATATAGATATCTTAGTGCGATTAAAAAAACAGTGTTTGGTCGCTTGTTGCGTGACATGCTTTCCTTGCAATTTCAGTACTGCGATTTCACAAACTCAGCGAATCATGAATGACAATGACATAGTTTATTTGTTACCATAAATATATCCATACAAATACAAATACCATATACATAAACTAGACATTGCAGAGTGAGCACATTTTTAGGGTCGGGCCTTCCACAGGAAGCCTGACTGATAGCCGTGTTCACACTAAGCCCCAAGTAGGCCGTAAGTAAGATACGTTCGTAAGTTATACTTGGAGTAATGGATGGTTACTTTGTTAGAAAAGCGTTCACATTGACTTCATAAGTAGTACTTACATGTAGAAGTAACCACCTGTCAATCAAGGGATGGGAAATTCGAAACTATCGATCCCGATCTATTCCCACGAACGTCACACGTCAAAATGCAGATCATTTCCATGCTGTTGTCGTTAACACAAAGCAATCTTTGATGCTTGATCAGTGAATGTATTTCTTTTTTCTAATGGAGGAGGCCTTGCAGCTAAATTCGAACAAATAAAGCACAGATACTAACACAAAATTATAGTCAAAATGTACTCGTCGTATGGCTGCAGGATAGTTGAACTGATTTGCTCGAAACAGGTGAGACATCGCCGGCAAATATCGATACTGCCGATCTATTCGAGGTAGAACTGAAAGCAACTAAAATACGAGTTTAGCACAACGTAGCATATTATACGAAATGGACGATGTGATTGACTTTTTTTTGTTAGACGATCTAAAGTATGACCGTAAGTGTGGTTGAAACCATCTTGGACTCCTACTTCGGTACTTTTGAAGTGCAGACGTAACCATAACTACAAAGTATGTTACTTTTAAGTAAAAAAGTCAACCAAATGCTGTTCACACTGAAAGTAAGACTAAAGTATACTTAAGGCCTACTTTAGAGGTCTAGTGTGAAATGTGATATTTAAAGTTTCTGATTCAATGTAGTAGTAAAGGGATGTGGATTCAGTTGCATGTTGTTTTAAAGGATTCTTTTTTCTCTTTCTAGGAGTTGTTCAGTGAATTTGGGAAATTAAAGAAATCTTGTGTGCATTATGATGCCTCTGGTAGATCTCTTGGCACAGCAGAAGTGGTATTTTTTCGCAAAGAAGATGCACAGAAGGCATTAAAACAGTACAATGGAGTACCTTTAGATGGTAAGAAAGAGGATCAACACTGGGACAATAAGCGCTCATCCCAAGGGTTTCCTACTCTGTTGACTATAATGGCTGGAAGTACTGTCAAGTTTGATCTTGACTGTTTGATTGTTCTGTGTGAAGCATTCATGAAAGATTTGTTGTATTCTAAAATTGAATTGTTGTTGTCTTCAAAGGTCGAGCCATGAAAATTGAATTAGTGGTAGCAGACGGTGGAAGGGCATTTGGGTAAGTTGTTTTCATTATGTGCCGGGTTAGTCAATGTGACACAAGCAGAAGAAGCTTATGGTGACAGTGTGAATACAGACATAGTTGCGAGCACCATAAAATGCCTTACCCTGGTTTACACTGGCAACAAGCATAAACAATGTACACAAACTCATTATGAGAAAAGACAAGCACTGTTAACAAGCAATACATTTAAACTGAGTCTTCTTGGTATGTTGGTTGTGCTTCTGGCTTTGTGCTTGTATACTTAGTGTTTTCACAGTGACAAAAGGCCTATTGTGCTCATGCTTGCATCAGGACCATTTTCACAGTGACATACAAATGTAAGGCCTGTTTTAAGGTCTCTTGCAATGCTTATGCTTGCATCAGGCTCATTTTCACAGTGACATAAGGTCTCTTTTACTTGTGCTTATGCTTGCATCGGGCTCATTTTCACAGTGACATAAGGTCTCTTTTACTTGTGCTTATGCTTGCATCAGGACCATTTTCACAGTGACATAACGCTTCTTGTGCTCATGCTGCTTGCATCAGGACTGTGTGAAAACTACCAAGGCTGTATGATTGTGTACCATACCAGAATGAACTCTCTCTTACATTTACCATTCGTTGATAATAATATTTTCATTGTTCTTGAATTGTAGGGGAGATTTTGGTGGAAGGTCAGATCGAAGAAGTGGTGGCGGTGGCAGAAGTAGCGGTGGCGGTGGCGGCGGCGGCGGTGTCAGCAGTGGTGGAAGGGGTAGAGGAAGAGGGCGTGGACGTGGGCGTGGAAGAGGTGGTGGTGGTGGTGGAGGTGGAGGATACAAACAGAATAACAAGACTGCTGAGGAGTTAGATGCCGAGCTGGATGCCTACCGAGATGTAAGTTTAAGAAGTTGCAAATACATTTTGTAAGCAGCTAGAAAAACTTGATAGAATAATGAATTCAAGCATAATGAGCACATGGCATGCTTTTTACTGCATCACCTTCATTTGTTTCTACCTCTTCTACTGTGCTATGATAACATTCTAAGGTGCATTTCTCATCGTGCAATAAAGATTATGATATCTGGGTTGAGTGGCTTGTACATTTGTACTAATTCACCGATTGGCCCCTAGAGCTCATGTGAGATAAGGATTTAACAGTAAACTGAAACCAATCAGTAATGCGTGACATGACGTCACTAGGGCGCAGTGTCAGTATATAAGCGAAGTGTAAAGTGATACATAAGAATCGACTGTTGTACTCGAGTATTGTGAACTCAACATTAAAAGAAATATTGGTCCTGGATTCATCAGAAATTATCATATAACCTTCGGGAAAAACCTATGTAACATATTTGGGGGCTCAGACGGGAATCCTTGGCTAATTTGATGCTGTTTATCGACCTGTTGGAATCACGCGCAAGATAAGGATTTGTGTATCTGCATGGTTTGTGTGGAATTCTGGAATTCTGGAATTCAATGTCGATTCATTGTTGCTGTCTTTGCGGGATTTTGTTGCTTCATCGTGATTGAGATACAAAATGCATTTTACGGATAATACTACAAAGGATATGTCTACGATCTGCGCTGGAAAGAAGTAAAAGTTTGCGTATGATTAACGGTATTCAAGGTTTGTGTCAACGCCGTATTGCATAATTGTGTGTTTAGTCATGTCGCTCGAGGAATTGATAATTCATTTTGACTCTCAACTACTCTCATTGGATGTGGAAGCTGTTAGAGGATTGGCCCTACACTCAAAAATCGACAAAGCTAAAGTAGATGGAAAGAGTAAACTTATTGTAATCAGAATCATAAGGGAGTGGGTGGAGAACGCGATGGAAGAGATGTCAGTCGAAGAAGACAAATTGGAATACTTAAATGAGTTGATAAAGTATTCGGGACCACCACTCCTTGAAGAGAATAATAGTACCTCGGGAGTAGAACAAGAGAAAGAAGAAGAGATTTCAGAGCTTCAGAAAGAGCTGGACGAATTGGCGACTAAACAACAGATGATCAAAAGGAAACTTGAGTCGGCGAAGGTCAAACCTAAAGAAACCGGAAATGGTAACGATAAGATAACGATTCCCTTAGCAGGCATCAATCAAAGCATACTTCATAGAGATTTTAAGATCCAAGGTATGGTCGGTGAACCGGGTCATCGTGATAAGCTGGGATATCAAGCTTTAATATCTCAAATTGAAGCTGGCGTGGCTAAAGGATACTCGGAGAAGGAAGTTGTAGATGCTGTTGTTCGATCAATTCAACCAGGAATTCAACTAAGAAGTTATCTCGAATCAATGCTTGATTTAAATCTACCTCGATTGCGCAAAATTATCCGCTTTCATTTTCATGAAAAGAATGCGACAGAATTGTATCAACATCTGGCAAATATCACTCAACAACCGAAAGAGGATCCTCAGTCTTTCCTAATAAGAGCGCTCACTATACGTCAGAAAATTGTGTTTGCATCTAAAGAAACTGGGAATAATATCAAGTATGATGAAGCATCGGTTCAAGGTTTGTTTCTCCATGCACTTGAGACTGGGTTGTCAGACGAAACGATACGTGCCAAAATGCGACCGCTCTTAAAAGATGTATCTGTAGCTGATGAAGATCTCATAGAAACAATGAGCTTCGCAATGTCAGCGGAAGAAGAGAGGATGAATAAATTCAACTACGCCAGAAGACAGAAACCTCCAGCACGTGTAGCTGCGGTAGTGGATGCAGAGCCAGCAGCAAACCCATCAAAGAAGGAACAGGGACAGATTTTAGCAACCTTGAAAGCCGTCCAATCAGAGTTGGCTAAAGTTCAATCTGAGATGACAACCCTGCGTGAAGCTGTCAATACGAGGCCTCCAACAGACGCCCAAAGACCTGCCAGCTTGAGGGAAAAACCTGTGTCAAAAGGATGCCAAACTTGTCAGAAAGATGGTACTGCTGATAGATGTTCCCACTGTTTCTTTTGTGGCGGCAAAAACCATATTGCTCGTTTCTGCAAACTACGAAATAATCAGTCGTCGGAAAACGGCCGCAGGTTACCCCCAAGGGACAAGGAGTGACCTCTGTCAATAAAGCAACGTCCCATCAATGTATTAGCTGTCAAAAGCCACTAGCCAAGGAATCACTGCAACAATGTTCTGGATGTAAAATTGTTCATTACTGTACCAAGAAATGCCAAAAGGAGCATTGGCCGGAGCATAAAGTGTTGTGTTCAACTATCCAGAAACTGTCATATCAAGACAACAAAACAGATGGTAGTCTAGACGATAGAGGTGAGGTTAGTACTATGTTTACAAGTCACCTTAGTCCAAAGCAGCAGGCCTTAGTGGCAAAGCTTGTCGGGAAACAGTGTGTGGTGAAGTGTCTTCTAAGTGATGTTGAAGTCGAAGTCCTTTGGGACACAGGAGCACAAGTATCGATCATTTCAGAGACAACACTACAGGACAAGTTTCCACATTTGAAGATTAAAACCATCTCAGAGCTTCTAGATAATGGAGTAGATCTTCATTTACAGGCAGCTAATGGAACACAAATTCCGTACACCGGATGGGTTGAATTACAGTTCCGATTGATAGACAGATTATCACATGAAGAAACCATCAATGTCCCATTCTTGGTCACGAAAGGACAAATGGATCACCCGATATTAGGATATAACGTTATTGAGTTAGTTGTGAAGGACAATACGGAAGTAGACAGTGCCACAAGTGTAACGATGACAAAGAGCTTTGCTTACACCAGAAAGGAAGATGTGGAAGCACTGGTAAATTTTCTCAAAGCAACAGATACTGATGAGTTGTGTGTTATTAAGTCATCTAAGAAATATATCACGATTCTGAATGGACAGACGGTGATGGTCTCTTGCCGCGCAAATACTGGTCCTGTAGAACAAACAACGCCAGTTCTTTTCGAGCCTGATGAGAGGGCTCAATGGCCATCTGGCCTAGAGGTGCATGAGGCGCTTGAAGCGATAAAGACAGGAAAGACCACAATGTTAAATGTCAGAGTATCCAACACGACAAGACATGACATAATCCTTCCGGGTCGAACAGTTTTAGGCCGTCTCCAACTGGTTCGTTCGGTAACACCAATGGAAGTCAAGTTGAATGAAAAGAGTTTCGTCGACTATGCAACACAGCAAGGAGTAGTCAAAGCGGAAGTGTCAGCAACAGCACAAGTGTTATTGTCGCAAATAGATGCTCACAGCAAAGAACACTCAGGTGAGAATGCAATACCACATACCACAGGAGTTGATCTTAGTTACCTCACACCTGAGCAACAGTCAACTGCACAACAGATGCTTCTGGAAGAGGCTGATTCTTTCGCTCATGACGATGAGGTGGGATGCATTGAGGAGTTAAATATGGACATTCATCTCACTGATGAACACCCGGTTCAAAAGCGTTATTTGTCCATTCCACGCCCTTTGTACCCAGAGGTAAAGGCGTATATCGAGGACCTACTAAACAGAAGATTTATACGGAAGTCATACTCTCCCTTTTCAAGTAGCGTGGTGTGCGTTCGAAAGAAAGATGGTGGGCTGAGACTGTGTGTAGATTACAGAGCACTAAACCAGAAGACAGTTCCAGACCGCCACCCTATACCTCGTATCCAGGAAACTCTCGACAATCTGGGTGGTAATTCCTGGTTCAGTGTTTTAGACCAGGGAAAAGCCTACCATCAGGGTTTCATCAGCGCAGACAGTCAACCAATGACAGCCTTCATTACGCCTTGGGGCTTGTACGAGTGGATCCGTATCCCCTTCGGATTAATGAATGCGCCAGCAAGTTTTCAGAGATTCATGGAGAACTGTCTCGGAGATTTGCGAGATATCATGTGCACCCCTTATTTAGATGATGTTATTGTGTTCTCTAAGTCATTTGATGAACACGTAGAACATCTTCGTACAGTCCTCAAGAGACTAAGGAGTCATGGAGTGAAACTCAAACCCAAGAAGTGTGACCTATTTAAAAGAGAAGTGACATTCCTTGGAAGAATAATATCGGAGAATGGGTACCGTATGGATCCAAAAGCGACTGAGGCAGTGACAAGTTTGCAAGGAGTGACCCCTCGTACGGTGGGGGAGGTGAGGAGGATCATGGGACTACTTGGAGTGTACCGTCGTCATATCCCAAACTTTTCGCAGACTGCAAAGCCAATCTATGACCTTCTTAACAAAACAAAGTCCAAAGACGAAAAGGGAACACCACACGGTAAGACACGTATATCTAGTAGCCAGTTATCATCTAAATCTCCAGTTGTTTGGACATCAAAACACTGCGCGGCGCTCGAAATACTTATCAAATGTGTTACAAGCCCTCCAGTCCTAGGCTACCCAGATTACGTATCTCCCTTCGTTGTCCATACCGATGCGTCACAAGAAGGACTGGGTGCAGTACTATACCAGAGGCAGAATGGAATTATGAGAGTTATAGCATATGCATCTAGAACCTTGACGCCAGCCGAGCGTAACTACCACCTGCACTCTGGCAAGTTAGAGTTTTTAGCACTGAAATGGTCAGTAACGGAACAGTTTAAGGACTATTTGTACTATGCACCAGAATTTACAGTTTTTACAGATAATAATCCACTGACCTATGTCTTAACCACTGCGAAGTTAAATGCAACTGGACTACGTTGGGTGGGAGAACTTGCTGACTTTAACTTCAAAATAAAGTACCGTCCAGGAAGAGTGAACACCGACGCAGACAGCCTGTCAAGATTACCTGGAGACTTCGAGGGATACATGGCCACGTGTACAGAAACCATATCACAGGAAGATATAGCCGCTTCAACTTCATCTATTACAGCTTTGGGCTCTGGTAACTGTATTTGGATTGCCGCTGTTACAGATGATACTGGAATTTTTGACACTGATCAGTTAAACCGACATCCTCAGCTTATAAGACAAGTGAGAGCAGTGGACATTGTAAAAGCCCAACAGGAAGACCAAGACATCCGCCGCATCTTAGAATATCTGAAAGCTAAACAAGTACCAACGCCCCAGGAACGGCGAAGAGAAACACCTGTAGTGAGGAAGTATCTTTTTGAATGGTCCAAATTACGCGTTGACCGGAAAAGTGGTGTACTTTACCATCAACAGCAAGTGGTGCTTCCCAAGACATATCGGCGTCGTATCTACCATGAGCTACATGAGGAGATGGGTCATCTTGGAACAGAACGAGTGTTAGCTTTGGCACGCGAACGGTTCTACTGGCCTTATATGAGAAGGGACATAGAACACTTTGTCAACAAGGTCTGTAGGTGCCTCAAGCAGAAGCAACCAACTCTCAAAACAAGAGAACCATTGCAACCCATTACTACAAGTGCACCTTTTGAACTCGTGTCAATTGACTTCGTACATCTTGAACGCAGCTCAGGAGGACAGGAATATCTATTGGTGATTGTCGAT
The DNA here is from genome assembly GCA_033675265.1 of Actinostola sp. cb2023. NCBI lineage: Eukaryota > Metazoa > Cnidaria > Anthozoa > Actiniaria > Actinostolidae > Actinostola > Actinostola sp. cb2023. Next base: position 400,047 of record JAUJYZ010001125.1, read on the forward strand.
CATTTCACCAGATATGCCCAAGTCTACCCAACAAGAAATAAGTCTGCTGTCACGGCCGCGGATAAGATTTACAATGAGTTCATACCCAGATTTGGATACCCAGCGAAGATACATCACGATATGGGTGGCGAGTTTGAGAACACCCTGTTCAGACGGTTAGAACAACTCACCGGCGTAGGGCATTCGCGCACTACACCGTATCATCCTCAGGGTAATGGTCAAGTCGAACGAATGAATAGAACCCTTCTGGGCATGATGCGGTCCCTACCAGAAATGTACAAAACCCATTGGAAGGACCACGCAAGCAAGCTAGTACATGCCTACAACTGTACGAGGCATGAGGCCACTGGCTATTCACCTTTCCAGCTCTTGTTTGGTCGCTCACCCCGATTGCCCATTGATCTAATGTTTGATTTAGAATTACCCCATAAAGCCACCACATATCCTGAGTATGTCTCTAAGTGGAAAGCAGCCATGACGGAAGCGTACGACAAAGCTGCAAAGGCTGCATGCCAGAGCTCTGCTAGAGGGAAGAAGGGTTATGACAAGCGGGTAAATTCGTCAGTCTTGAAGGCCGGAGATAGAGTACTTGTGCGTAATCTCACACCACGCGGTGGTCCAGGAAAGCTACGGAGTTTCTGGGAGGAGGAAGTCCATGTTGTTGTTTCGAGGAGGGCCCCAGATAGTCCAGTTTACGAACTAAGACCCGAATCTGGGAGGGGAAGAAATCGCATCCTGCACCGTAATTTGCTACTTACATGCGATTATCTGCCGGTGGAACAACTGGTAACAGGACAACAAAGCCAACCGACGAAACAACCAAGTATGCCGAGTATACCAACTCAGCCTAACGATGAAGTCTCTGATGATACAGACTCCTCAGACGACGATGAATCAGACGACGATGAATTACCTACTTTCTCTGTACGAGCTCAACAAGGTATTGATGTATATGGACAAGAACAACAAGACGGGTTTGAAGCTCAACCGGACACAGAAATGCCACCTGCAGCAAATACTGATGTCGAGGATAACGCTGCAGACACCAACAATACTGAGGGAATAGTCACTACTGAAGAGCCTGCAGCTCCAGACCACGAAGAGGATGAGCTTCACAGTCGACCACATCGGAATAGACAAGCCCCTCAACGCTTCACATACATCAATCCAGGGACACCTGTGTATTTGAACCCTATCATGACGCACCAAGGTGGGGCATATTACTGGACCATGCCACAAGCTTATTACAGATATCCAGCTTATAATCCCTACGTCTACGGTTAGAGAGACACTTTAAAAAAACAAACACTATATAGACACTTGAAGAAACACTATAGACACTTGAAGAAACATTTATAATTTACCATATACACGTATATATAAAAGTACAGGACCTAATGTGTGTCAACACATATAGCATCTATCATAGATGATAATAGACCATATTAATACCAGGTAAAGATTTCGTTGTTAGATTGAGATATGAGTAGTTACATGTAAGGAGAAAAAGGTGGGGCCTGATCAACTCTACCCAGGATCTACTGCAATAGTTAGATTCAACTCTCTTTACAAGATGTTTTAGTGAAGAAAATGAATTTTAATATGGCCATAAAACAAGTTGTAATCAACGTTAGAGTAAATGTCATGGATGACATTTCTCTTAGGAGGGATGAGTGTGAGATAAGGATTTAACAGTAAACTGAAACCAATCAGTAATGCGTGACATGACGTCACTAGGGCGCAGTGTCAGTATATAAGCGAAGTGTAAAGTGATACATAAGAATCGACTGTTGTACTCGAGTATTGTGAACTCAACATTAAAAGAAATATTGGTCCTGGATTCATCAGAAATTATCATATAACCTTCGGGAAAAACCTATGTAACACTCACGTGGTGTACTTCATGTTACTGTCACCAAAATGTTCGTACATTGTCTGTGAATTGCCGTACAAGCGCACTAACTTTTGTACAGTTTATCGACTCGATTTAGATGTGCGATCCTGTAATTATTAGCAAAATCTCGTTTATCAACCTTAGTTAAAATAGTTTTGCTAATATTTAGAGAATCGAAACACTAAATCGAGTCGATAAACTGTACAAAAGTTAGTGTGTTTGTACGGCAATTCACGGAAGATGTACGAACATTTTGGTGACAGTAACATGAAGTACACCACGTGAGCTCTAGGGGCCAATCGGTGGATTGAAGGGGTGCTCATGAAAACTGCGTATGTGACTATTTTGATGATTTTCAAAATGTTATGCAATTGCTTCAAAAATACACCTACTGGCTTATTGATACCTATATAAACATGATTTGGTCATTTTTAGATCGATTACACTAGAAAAAGAGCTTGTTTTGCAGTTTGCTGTTTTTCATAGAAATCAAAAATGCGCGTTTTTGACGTCATGACAATGTGCGACATTTGACTTTGATTTTCTTCCAAAATACATCATTGTGAAACAAAACGCCACTTGCTCGGGAAACTTCCATCTCTCTTCTTGATATATTCGGGGATTTTCAATTCGACTATTTCAGGATCCCTGTTGTTATCCAATGCACGACCGAACTGCATTCTGGGATATCATGAACATTTTTGTCAGCGACATTCCGTACCTCCATGTTTTAGAGAAAGTTTATAAAGTCTTTTATCACCCGGGCCTACAGGCAAACTAATGCACCGGTTGCATTCTTTACAAGTCCAAAGTCGCCAAAACTGCCTTAGTAGGTCCTCGAATCCACCACAGAACGACCAGAGACAACAACTCTCACTCAGCTGAATCTGCCATTTTGCAAATCTGACGCCGTGTTTGCAGATTCAGTTTCATCGTGAAATTGCACCTCACCCCTGATTTCTTCCAGGAGAATGGCCTCTACCACCACAGTCAAGCTTAATGATGCTGTTCTGGCAATAAAAGACTTTAAATTGTGGCAAAGTGGCCCAGTTCTGCGAAGCACTTCCAGAACCGATAGCCACGCCACGAGACAACTTAACCGCGTGATAGTTTGAGCCCGTGAGCTGTCAAGATTTCCATGCCAACAAAATTCGCTAAAATCTTCTAAAATCTCTGGAAGTGAAAGGTTGAAATTAATCATTCACATCTGAAGGTTTGTTATTGGTGAACAACACGTACAGATCACTGACACGTAAAAGTTTCCTAATTTGCATATTTTCACAAACTATCCTGATGAATTCAAGTAGAAATTAAATATACTGTAGTGCCCAAAATTCGAGTGTAATCGATCTAAAAAACACCAAATCATGTTTATTTATATAGGTATTTAGAAGCCAGTAGGTGTATTTTTGAAGCAATTGCATAACATTTTGCATACGCAGTTTTCATGGGCACCCCTTCAATTGTTTGAAAGGAGTAGCAAATTACTCATCACTTATTTGGTTTTGTTGCACGGACATCATGTAAGCACTAAATGTATTCTTAACTCAAGTAGAAGTATGGGAAATATACAAATTGTTCAAATATCACTACCGGTATTCCAAATTACATACATACATACATAGTTTATTTTGTACCACAAGTAAATACAAATATATCATCAATACTGATCATTACCACCATCACATTCTAAGGTTACTCAATTACTTGTATTCTATCATCCATTCTAACTTCTTGTATTTATAGTATTTATCTCTTTGCTTAATCATAGGGAGATGTAGAGATGGACGAATGAGCTGCTTTACTCTAGCTCTGTGGAAAAAGTTCAGCTCCAATGCCATCAAAAGACGAGTATACTAATATGTATGCTTGGTGACATTGTTTTAACTCTGATATTGAATATCTTTCTTTCTTTGGATAACATATTACTACATAAGAACTATATGAAAGCAACATTTTATGTACACTGTATAACTAGGGAGAGTATTTTACTTTTCTGATGTAATCCTCCACTGCCTTTTAGTTTTACAGTTTTTCTACAAATCCAAATGCAGTAGTTGTACTCGGTACTTTCTAGACTATGAGCAGCCCCTACTTTGGCATGATTTGTCTGAAAACGTATGTTTTTCTACAAATAAATGTCTCAGTGACAGCCAAGCGAGCAGTATATAGGCCTTGGTGTTCAGACAAATGATGGCGAAGTACTTACATACACCTCCCTCCCTGGTGAAAACCAACTAAGTAGGAGCTGCTTGCAGTCTAACTGCTTTTTAGAATGTTATTTTGTTCAATTTTATATTTATCTGTCTTTGTCAAGCACTTGTAATGTGTGAACAATAGCTTGTAGCAGGGATCATCTATACAATTCACAGATTAATTTTGTTCATTGTTCAGAATAAAGAGTATAAAGTGCCATTTTTGTTAAAACTTGGCATTTTAAAGTATCTTGTAGAAAACTTGATTGAGTTCACGCAGAGTAAGCTTATTACTTAATATACATACATACATACATACATATTCTTTATTTGCACTTTTGAATGTATAGATACAATAAATAATTAATTACAGAAAAATACAAATACATAGAAAGAAAAGAACTACCGGTAAGTATATTTAACAATTTTATTATTCCCCAAAGTGGAGGTGAGTAGTGGTGGATATTTCCCGAGCTGCGAGTCTTCAAGCGGAGAGGTAAATATCTACCAATACTCGCCTCCACTTCGGGGAATAAATTATTGTTAGTACAGTGGAACCCCGCCTAACGGACACCCCAGTATAACGGACACCCCGGTATAACGGACAATTTCATAGGTCCCAGCGGAAAGGTGATACATTTCTGTTAAAAAGACCTCATTATAACAGACACTTTTACAGCCCGAACAGCAAAATTTAATACAAAATCAACCCCGTTATAACGGACAGTCTGAGTACAATCTTTCATCACACCATTGTTCGTGAAGATTTATTCCTGATTAGAGATGAATGGAAATGAATATTTGCATTTTGTTAGAAAAAGAACAAAGTTTCCCTTATCAAGGTTTTATGTTTGTTTTCATTTGAGATGTTTCAAATGTTGCATTATTGATGTGTATGCTATAATAGAGGTTTCTGTTAATAAATTCAATAAAGAGTGACATAATCTATAAGAAATGCACTTTCTCTGGTCCCTTCGGTGTCCGTTATAACGGGGTTCCACTGTATATTTATTACCATACAAGTGAACAGCCAGCCAAATATATAAAATTTATTTTTAAGATTAATTATTTTCAGTGGGGAAAAGAAGAAAGAAAGAAAAGTAAAGATGGAAGTGCTGGGAAGTTGGAGTAACTGCAAGTTTTCGAGCCAACTCATTTGTTAATATACTTTTGGTGGGGTGGCCTAACCTAGAGTGCTATTTAGAAAAGCGTGAAATAGTACTAACTTTAAATAGTGCTATTTCTATTGTTTTCTATTGTTTCATTAGTGCTATTTAGTACTAATTAGTTATTTAGTTTTCAAGCTTTTCTAAATTGCACTCTAGTGGGTTGGAAGATACAAGATAGGGTCTTCCTAGAGCCTGGCTATGCAGGCTAGGGGGTCTCTTCCCTGTGAGCAGGGTTTTTTTCTACACCCAGGAAGGTAGCGAAAAAACCCTGCTCGCAGACTAGGGTCTTGCTCCCAGAGCCACCCACATCAAGACTGAAATTATGCAGTGTTTTGACAGAGAGGTGTGAGGGAGATTCTCCCTGGTTTCAATGAGCTGATAAAATGCCATGAATCTTATTGGCCAAATGTGTTGTTGTTGATTGGTCTCCCTGTGGCGGTGGTATACCACAGGAAGCCCAATCAATTAATAAAACGAGCGTGCGAGGAAAACTTGAACAAGTGAACAAATGCATAGATAGCACAGGGAGACAACGGGTACGTTAGAAATGTATTTTTCCCGAAAAAAAATACACAGGCGATATCTAAAACTGGCCAAGAACTCTGGCAGTAATCAGTGTTCAATCAGCGGTCTTCCCCAAAAGTGATGCAATAACAAAATGTCGGACGGGAAGTGATGTTGCACTTTGTCGAGAAGTTGATCGAAAAATATCGTTTTTGATTATTTTTATACTCAGAATCTTCAACAATTTAATCCTATAGGAGCAGAAGATGTCTGTCACTAAAAGAAAAGGGTATGAGTTTTGGCGAAATGACTTAAAAGCAGCCAAATACGTCGTGGCTCCAATGGTCGACCAGTCTGAGTTACCATGGCGTATGTTGAGTCGAAAACACGGGTCTCAGTTATGCTATACTCCAATGCTACACTCGGCTATGTTTGTTAAAGATCCTATATACAGGAAGGAAATATTTACCACATGTGTAGAAGATCGTCCACTCATCGCGCAGGTAGATAAGTTATTGTTTTGGTAGAGAACGTTTGTCGTGTTGTTTGTTGTTGTTTGTGCACTTGTTTGTAGTCATTGAAAGCTGCCATCCTGTTTTCAGAAAACTATATATTTGGTACTGGTAAAGGTATTGTATCCTTGCTAATGGGATGCAACGTTAAACTTATGTTAAATTTGCTGGTTTGACATGTTGAAGAGGTGTAATACTTGTAGTAGTGAGAGTTGTGTACAAAAAGTAATATTTACTTATTCATGTTCAAAGTTTTGTTCCAATGATCCCGAGACATTTGTCCAAGCAGCACAGTTGATTGAGTCCCAGTGTGATGCTGTTGATTTAAACCTTGGTTGTCCTCAGACTATCGCAAAGAGAGGTACAGTAAGGGCCATACACAGCAGGGGGCAGGGGGACAGATGCCCCTCACTTTTTTTGCCATATATGGTCGTACCTTTTAGGGGTCGTTTTCATCCCCCTAGGGATGACCCCCTAGTTTAGCGAAAAAATACAAAGGAAATAATAAGAGAACCATACAAAAAATGTCTGCCAAATATATTTTGCTAAATACTGCCCCCGTGGAATTTGAGTTATGTACTGTCCTGGCCACATGGCTACATGGCTATACTTAGTAGCCAAGTAGTCATGGCCATACATTTATACTAGTAGCTACAACCTTGACATTTCCATGGCCGGGTATTCTGAAGTCATGCCATGACTACTGGTTAACACTTCCATACATGTACTGTACTGTATGTACCGTTATTGTTCTATTTAGTATCAAGACATTTAATAAATTAGGGGGGGGGGGGGGGGGTTTAGGGGGGGGGGGGAGGTACTTATGTACTCAGTACTTGAAGGGGCTGAACCAAAACAGCCCAGCTGACTTATTTGATGATTGTTTCAACTTCTCTCAAAACGGTCTAAATTTCTGATTGAAAACACAACATGATTCACACAACTGTTACCCTTTAATTTCAAGAGATTTTTGAGGTTTTTAGCAATTTTCTGGACCTAAACGTGGAGTAGGAAATTTGGATGCCATATAATGAGTTCATTCAATCAGAAATTTAGACCATTGAGAGAAGTTGAAAAAATCATTAAAAAGTCATCTAGGCCGTTTTGGTTCTAGCCCCTTCACTTGTTCTTTTTACATAGGCTTGAATACTTTTACTGACAATATTTAAATTTTTATTTGTAGGTCATTATGGAGCCTTTTTGCAGGATGAATGGGACTTAATTTCAAGAATAGGTATTTACTAGCATAGAATAATATCATTGATCGAATAAGCACCCCATGCGATTATTTCAAATTTCGTGTTCAAGGGGGCGCTTAATCGAGGAGAGGTGCTTTTAAAATTATAGCAAATTGACTAGGACTCAGAGTTTGATTTCTAGTTTTAAAAAACATGACATCCAAGGGTATAGTTCATTATCTTCATCATTTTCAATAAGGAGGGTGCTTATTCGAGGAGAGGCGCTTATTTCAAATTTTGTGTTCAAGGGAGGCGCACTTAATCTTGATCAGTTTAATTGATCAAATACGGTATATGATATACATTGTATATATACATTGATGTAGATGAAAAGGTGACTAATAATAATCATTGTCCCGAGTCTCACAAAATTTACTCAGATCTGAGAATCTTGATTTTTCTTCTGGTGTGTCTCAGCTAGAGCCTCAAATTTCTGAAATGATTGCCTCAAGTGTCTGACTCCAGAACAGCCATAATATGTCTTGCAGTCCAAATTAATCTTGTTTGCCAATAGTTGTCTAGTATTAATTCACTCTTCTTGTTTCTTCTAGTCAGTCTTGCACATGAAAAGTTATCTATCCCAATAACATGCAAGATAAGAGTGTTTGATGACATCAAGAAGACAATACAATATGCACAAATGTTGGAAAGAGCTGGCTGTCAGGTACATTTCATTTAATCCTGGCGTTATTTACCACTAACGATAAAAAATATGGGTTCCACTGACACATGTATTATAATCCTGAAGATGAGCACATAGTTTGAAAGCTCAGACACAATCTATTTATTTTAAACTACTTGATCTTGTTGAACAATGGTTTAATGAACTTATTAATCCTTTATTAGCTATTAACAGTACATGGCAGGACTAGGGATAAAAAGGGGGCCCAAACTGGCCTTGCAAACTGGGATTTTATCAAGGCTGTGAGGTATGTATTAATTGCTGTACCTGTGTATTGACCTGTGGTAATCATTATTGGAACAATGCCTACAATATCGAGAGAAGATTACTTAACAGTATATTTATCAATATGTTTCAGAACAAGTGTGTCCGTACCAGTTTTTGCAAATGGTAACATTCAGTATTTTAGTGACGTACAGGCATGTTTAGAATATACTGGTGTTGATGGTGTTATGACCGCAGGTATGATGAAGTGAATGGACTATTTGTCTTTGTTATACACCGATTCCATGCAGCAGATTAGCAGCTATAGTCGATTGTCCTTAATATATTTTCCATTTCCTATATCCAGAGGGAAATCTTCACAATCCTGCTCTTCTCTCAGACAAACAGCCTATGGTTTGGGAGATGGCTAAACAATATCTGGAACTTGTAGACCAATATCCTTGTCAACTGTCAGCTGTCCGAGGACATTTGTTTAAACTCATGCATCACAGGTATATATAGCTTATTGCATAATCGTTGTCGGGTTGAAAATCATAAATCATAGAAGCTGAGACCACAAGGATGGATGGGGAATCAGTTCATGACCCGCATTACATGCAGATATATTCAATGTTCTCGTAGTTTTGAAGGTATATGAGCTATTTAACTAAGATCCTACAAGTCTGCATAAAAAGGTCGATCATTTGACGGTGTTATTTTCAACCTGACAACGATTATGCAATTAGCTATATACTGTGTAACATGTTATTCTACATGTATTGTAACTACTGCACATGAAACGTCACAGCAGCCGTGAATACAGTAGATAGTTTTCACTAGCGACGCAAGCATAAAGAAGTGTCTTGTGAAAACAGACCCGCGAGTGCAAACACAAGAGATGGAGATTTTTGATCCTTGTGCTATATGCTTCTGGCCCTTTTTCACAGTGAATTAATTCCTCTTGTGTTTGTGCTTGAATTGTGTCACTAGAAAAATCCATGTTTTACTGACATGAAAAATCCATGCTTTAGAAATCCATGCTTTATTACAATTTAGGCAGCTACAACTGACTACTTCATGTACTGTAAGTTATTTCCATGAAATTAAACATGCAAAAATCCCAATTTTGCAGTCTAAAAACCGGACTAAAAATAACATCTTTCTATGGTCACATGCAGCTCTTGTTTCTACAACCAGTTAAGCAATAATCTTTAGCAGCACTGTTCAATACTGTAGCCCAAGTATGATCTGCCTCTTGTTCTTTTCAGCCTGTGCAAGCATACGGATCTTAGAATAAAACTTGGAGATGCCAAGTCTCTTGAGGAAATCAAACAAATTAATTTAGATATAATGCTTAGACTCAAGGTACTCAACCATGATTTATTCTTTGTTGCAAACTAAGTTGAAACACAGTTGAAAAGCTTAGTACTTGTCAAAAATGATGGTATTGGTGGTGGGAAGTTATCATGTACATTGATGGTAAAATTGATAATGGGTTGTAGTGATATGATGATGATAGTTATAGTAGAATCCCTTTTTTCATGGTGTTCAATTTTCATTTTGTACCCATGTTTAATGATATACTCATTTCAATGAATTACACTTGGATCTTAAAGGTGTGACCCTAGAGAATCATGGGAGTCCATCAAACTGAATGCCATGAATTTCATTCACAAAAAATTCAGCCAAGTCATTTCAAATGTTACTTGAATATCCTTCATCAAAGTGTTATTGTTTAGTACAAGACTTTATGAAGGCTGCAAATTAATAGAAACTCCCATGATCCTTCAGGATTGCATCTTTCATACTTTCCAGGTGACTAACTTTATTGAATGGAGTATCTATCTGTCTATGGCAGGTCTAAAATATGGTACACAAACATTAATTACCGACAACAATCGTGCATTACCATACCCTGTTTAGGACAGACTCACATAAAATTATATACCCTGTTCAGGACAGAGAGGCCAAAAACCATACCCTGTCCAGCGGCACGTCCCTGTATAGCCCATATACAATCATTTCAGAAAACGTTGTCGCTGACCATCCTCACGACTACGCGACTAGACTGAACGAGAGTATGGGTAGAAATCACTGAATCAAAAAATTATTCGCTCTGGAAATTTATTTTAATTACCATAATGGAGAGTAATACTCGAATGAATGTATGCCTTCGTGTCGGTGAGTTACGCAAGGAAAATAAGAGTCGGTGTCAATGACTCATTTTCGATCAAGGACGTTCCGTGCTGTGACAATGTTCAGTCATTGAAAGACCACTAAATCATCCAAACCACTTGCCAGCATAGGTCTTCACTGTAAACTCGAGGTATGGCTAATTAGATATGCAGATTTAAAACCACTTCAGTGATTTCTACCCATACTCCCGTTCGGTCTAGTTGTGTAGTCGGTGAGGCCGGTCAGCGACAACATTTTCTGAAATGACTGTATGGGAGTACCCCCCAGGGCTTATCCCTAGTTCCTATCTGATTGTGGTAATGATGAAGTTCACAATTGATAATGATCATAATAATTGCTGTTTGTTCATTGGTCTGTATAGAAGGATGCTGAAGACAACACTGACGAGCCAGTGTCATACTCAGGGTTACCTCACTGGGTATGTCAGCCTTACATTAGACCAAGGTAAAGTCAGAAAATAATGTTGATTTATATGTGAAAAGCATATACAGTTGAACCTCTGGTTGCGACCACTCTCCTAAGCGACCACCTCTCCTAAGCGACCAGTTTTCCAAAATACCAAAAGTTCAGTTCCAAGTCAATTCACTATAGTGGGAACTTCTTGTAAGCGACCACAAAGCTTGACATTTTGGGTGGTCGCTTATGGGAGGTCCGACTGTATTTGGTTTTCCTCTAGCTGTTGTATGCCCTATGGTGTATGTATAATGTTCGTTATTTGTCTCAGTCCCAAAGATAACTCACCAGTGTCGTCGTCATCACAAGAGAATATCACACAAGAAGGAAATGAGGAAAATAAAGAAATTATTGAAAAACTAAATAGAAAAGCTCTGAAAAAGCAAAAGCGATTATTGTACCTGAGCAACAGAGGTGAGAAAAACAGTAGAAATAGATAGACAGACAGACAGACCAAAAGGCAGACAGGGACAGATAGCCAGGCAGACAAGAACACTGAGAGAGACAGTCAGAAAAGGACAGACAGACAGATAGCTAGGCAGACAATGACACTGAGACAGCCAAGACTGTCAGACAAGGACAGACAGATATGTCAGACAAGGACAGACAGACAGATTGTCAGACAAGGACTGACATGTGTCAGACAGGGACAGACAGATATGTCAGACAAGGACAGACAGACAGACTTGTCTGAGACAAGGGCAGACAGACAGATTGTCAGACAAGGACAGACAGACAGATATATCAAACAAGGAAAGACTGTCAGACAAGAACAGACAGACAGATTGTCAAACAAGGACAAACAGACTGTCAGTCAAGGACAGACAGACTGCCAGACAAGGACAGACAGACAGACAGACAGATATGTCAGACAAGGACAGACAGACAGACAGACAGACTTGTCTGAGACAAGGGCAGACAGACAGATTGTCAGACAATAGATAGATAGATAGATAGATAGATAGATAGCACCTTTATTTAAAAACAATGGGACAGATGGACAGATAGGGATAGAGACAGAGAGATAGTTAGCCAAACAAAGTGAGACATGGGTAAACAGGAGCAGGATACACTACAAATTACAATCTAGAATTTAACCAAACCTTTATCTGTCTTTCTCAACAGTCCCAGTTGATTGGTGTTTCTGCACAGAATGTAAAATTAATCCCATGGTTAGTGGTTGTGTTGGGCCTGTCTAAATTCATTTGTTCTTAGTACACACAGCCCAGTGTTGACTTGTTGTGTTTATTTACAGGGTAAAAGGTGTGAATATGAATTATGTCGGCACTGCTGTAAAATAAAAACATCGACAAATAAGTTGGACTGCGTCGGTAAGTAAGCCAGAAACGACATTATGATGTGTGTGCCGAACATTGCTCAACATTGATAAAAACACTAGTACCAGTACCTTAAACCTACAATACATGGCTAGCAATGTATGCTCTTCCCCGGGGAAGGTCTTCGTCTCTTTTAGGGGTGTAAATTACGGTTTTTGGTATCCCTTAGGGTGTTCACGACGGAACGCCAATATTTTTAGCCATCAAGGTATCATTTAGGGTTGTTCGTGAAGAAATAGAAACGACCTATATTGTGTTGGTGGTCTAAGCCACGCCCATATTTCCTTTCAAATATTCCGACGATCTTCCCCGCCCCTTTCACATGAGAGTTCGCCCTACCCCTCCCCCGGGATGCTCTTCTACCAAGAAGCACATCCATAAGAAGTCTGAACTTTGTTGTTGTTGTTGTTGTTGTTGTTGTTGTTGTTGTCATCGCTGTCGTTGTTAACGTGTTCTTGTATTTACTGCAACTCCGCAAGGCTTTTATTTATTTGTATTTATACTGATGTGATGTGTATACCACTTTATCAGTCAATAAAGTAGAAGCTTCTGGGTTATCAATTCGGTGTTGTAGCACTACTCAAAATGCAAAGTATGGTGAATGAAAAATCCTTGAATGGCGCATTTTACCTTGTGTATTTTAGGTCATCGATTCTGGTTTTACTCTGGTTCGAAAAAGAAAAAGATTGATGAGCAGGCAAGTGTGGTAGAAGGGAAGACATGACACCGCTCGACATGACGCAGACTTGACAAATGTTCTTCTACACTCATCCTGCTTTAATTTTCAATCTCGAAAAGACGAAAGGGTCGCACGCAAGCGTACATACCACGCTCGAACCACTTGTAAGCGACCTCGCTTGTTTGTTTTGGCCTGATGATCGTTTACTGGAGGTGATCTCGTCAATGAACAACATTTACAGAAACATGACATGATCAAAGTGTTTGTTTACAGTCAGTTATTGTGAAAGAGGACCGTGTATGTAGGAGCACGACTCAGTGGAGATGAGAATACAGTGTTTGTCGTGTTGTGGTACAATGAACGATGAAAACAACAGAGACAATAATCGATAATTTTTGATGAAGAAAAAGGAAGAGCGGGATGTACGGATGTCTGATAAACAATGGGAGAAAAGGGAAAATTGAGGTCCAATAAAAACAAAAAAATGAATTTTAATATGGGGTATAACACAACCCATCAGGGGTTAAGGTGCTATAACCACGCCCTACTCTCCCGTCATGCAATGTTTAGTCGTTCAGCATGGCATACACGTTCCAAAGAGGAGCCCAACTGCTGAAATCCTGCTTCACAAAGCGGCAGGAGAGACTTTGTTCATTGATCGTGAGATTATAAATTGGTTTCTGACAAGTAAAACCCACGCGCTTGTCTATGATTCGCTGTAGCTCTTCAACAACATGTCAGTTGAAAGTATTTAGTTCTAATCGTTTTCGCGACTAATATATGTGTTGTGTGGCAGCGAAGAGATCTTTCTTGACAGTACCGGCTATCGATCTAACGTATTTATTTCGTTCTTGTGAATTTCAACTTTTTGAGGTATTATCGTTTTTATTAAGAAACCCATCCGTTGTTTGTAATAACCCGAATATTAGTTATGTAATAACACAGATGTTGTGGTCCACTTTTCTGACGTGATGGTCTTGCCCCCCCCCCCCCTTGTCCCCCCCCCCCCGGATATAGGTATGTGCCCCCAAATAGGATATGGTTTTTGAACCTCCAGATCCTTAAATTGGATACCATATTTTGCTTTTAGACCATAAAATATTCGATCTTTAATTTGCGTACACTTTTTTTATTTTGACTAAAAAATCCACTTAGCGTAACAGCCAGCGTATGCACTTCTGATATTAGCGATTTCCAAACGAATACTATTAACTTTTTCCTTAAATTGGGTCTATATTTCAGTGACAAATCCTTGGATAGGGTATAAATTTTCCAATTCTTCATCCTTAAATAGGGTCAGGGTTTCGACATCCCGGGGGCACACCCCTATCCTAAATTTCCGGCAGTACCCCCCTCTCCCTCCCCCCGGGGGGGTCTTGCAAACCGTTGTATGGCCCGCGCAACGTCGTTCCCGACCGGAAAGAGGCCTGGGAACGAGGTTGCCGCCCGCACTCGGTCGAGCAGATTTCGTTTGACTGAAAAACCACGGTCACGGCATGGCACGGTCACGGCAAGCTCACGGCACGGATTCATTCGGAATCCTAAATCATCACGTTCACGGCACGAACCCTAGACTCCCTCGCATCCGTGCCGTAAGGTTTTCACAGTCGTACGAAATCTGCTCTAGTTCTACGATGATACCGCAGAAATGAGTGACCCAATTTTTAATAATTACGCAAAATCGTCACAAAATTTCGGACATGCGCACAAATTCATGAAATTAAAACAGTTGTTGGGCTTCCTGTAGCAAGACCTCTTTTTCGTTTCAACTTTTTGGGGCTTCCTGTGGCAAGAGCAACGCCTTTTCCCGTTTCTACTCTTTTGGTCCTGTGTCAGCAGTAAGTATTATTTCAGTTTGTTTTTGATACAAGCAAATATTCGAGTGAAGTCAATATAAAAACGAGAAAATATATTCACCTGTTTTCAGAAACACTGTCCTATTTGAAATAGTAAAATGTAAAAAGGAATGTTTATCACCCGTTTGTGTGTGATAACTATTCTATTCCGTATTTACTATTTCACATGGGACGTTTCTCAAAACATGCAGGTGTATGCACAAAGAACAAAAGCTTTGCCATACAGCTATTTCAAAAAATAGGTACCCTTAGGGGCCTTACATGTGGCTATAGACTTTCTAAAAGTCCTTTTCAATTTTTCGGTTCGCCGAAAAGCGACTTCGTCGCTCGTCGGAAGTTCGCGAGTTCGTCGCTCACTTCCGGGTGTGTCCGTAGGTCCGGAGAGGTCGACTTGTGGCAAGTCTAATGTGGCTACTGCTCGCTACTGCTATTATAAAATAATTTAGATATAACGCGCGCTCTGATTGGTTAATTACTATGTTGATATGAGGCTATGTAAACATGGTTCATGACCTTGAACAACCTTGAAGCGATGCAGTGGATTTGATTGTAAAAATAACTGACCACAAATGTATTTTTTTCTGTTGTCAAACATGTTTTATTTACTAAACAAAAGCCATATAATTACAGTTTTTCTTGTTTAGTTAAGTTCAAGTTCTATCTAGATGTGATTTTGATGATTTTAAACCGAAAATTAATTTTGCAAGAATCGAGCTTCAAGTTCATTCAAACTCGGCCGGCAAGAAACTCGACGAATCGTCCACTTATTTCTGTCCACAATAACGAAGAAAACTAAATATAACGGCTCAGTTTTCTCAATCACATACTAACCATTTTGTAAGTTATACACATAAGTCTTATATTTTCTCAAGTGTACGACTGAAAATATCAAGAAAAGATAGCCGTAAGCTTATTTATAAGTCACAAAAGAGTAAAAACAGAGCGATTCTTGTAGCTACACGGTGCACAGGCAGCCCAAGCAATAGACTTCTGGAGGCCTTTTATGAAGAAAATTTTTATTTCAATAAATTCTATTAAAACTTATCTGAGTTGTTTATTGTGTCTTACTTTATCATCCTGTACAGTTTCAGCTCGATCCGAGGCCTATTTACGAAGATTTTCAATATCTGCTCCTCTCCACATGAATATGTGGAAGGCTGGAGACTCGGACTCATCTCAACCGCTATATTCGCCAGGAAAAAATATATATATGCCCATTTCAACGCTTGTCTCGCTACAATACCTACAGATATGTTTAGACCGATAATCCCTCCATCAGGCAGTGATTTCAAATTGTCATCAAACCAAATATTCCTCGAGAAATCCGTGGTTTTTAAACCGAAGTTTTGAAATCTTTTGAGGCTTGTGATCGCTGGGGTTCAAATGGGGTTTGAAGTGGGAGTGAATTGCACGTAGCTGATTGGACAGAATTATCACCTGACTAGTGCGAAAAGCACGCTCCCCACTGGGCCACAGGAATAATTTTAAAACAATTCTGTAGGTATTTTAGGCATAATTGCTTGAAATTTGCTCGAATTTACCTGCGAAAACTAACCAAAACAACAACCGGCGTACGAGGTTTTCCCCTAGTCATCGCTTGCTGTCGTGTTTGGCTTGTTTAGGACAATTGATGAACAAAAATTCTTCCCCGCTATACCCTGGTAAGTCTAATGTTTGTTTTAAAATTATTCCTGTGGCCCAGTGGGGAGCGTGCTTTTCGCACTAGTCAGGTGATAATTCTGTCCAATCAGCTACGTGCAATTCACTCCCACTTCAAACCCCATTTGAACCCCAGCGATCACAAGCCTCAAAAGATTTCAAAACTTCGGTTTAAAACCACGGATTTCTCGAGGAATATTTGGTTTGATGACAATTTGAAATCACTGCCTGATGGAGGGATTATCGGTCTAAACATATCTGTAGGTATTGTAGCGAGACAAGCGTTGAAATGGGCATATATATATTTTTTCCTGGCGAATATAGCGGTTGAGATGAGTCCGAGTCTCCAGCCTTCCACATATTCATGTGGAGAGGAGCAGATATTGAAAATCTTCGTAAATAGGCCTCGGATCGAGCTGAAACTGTACAGGATGATAAAGTAAGACACAATAAACAACTCAGATAAGTTTTAATAGAATTTATTGAAATAAAAATTTTCTTCATAAAAGGCCTCCAGAAGTCTATTGCTTGGGCTGCCTGTGCACGGTGGGTTCGCCAGAGGCAGAACATTCATATCTCTAGTAAAATATGTCAAAGAGAAAAAACATCTTCAAATGTCTCAGAAACGTCCATCGTTTATACATTCTTGTCGAGAAAAGCGACGAAAAGATTCAGAAATACGACAAAAACTGTGGATATTTGGCTACCTGACTTCGTGCTCCATTCATCAAGATGTCAAATATTTCAGAAAGTTTGACGACTCTTCGTCATTGATCGTGATTCGGCTCAGCTTTTCTCACTTTTCTTCGTGTTTCGTGTTCACAGGATACAAAAACAAAGTGTAACAAGCATTCTTCTGTAATTTTCTGACAGAAAATAGCATTCTTCAAATTGTTTTTCGTGTCAAAACAGTAAACTGCACAGACAGATAAAAGTTGTCGATAACTGATAAGTCGCTTTGCCATTTTGATTTCTTTCGTGAGATTTGATTGGATGCATGATGGGCGATTTCTGACGCTTTTCAGGAGAATTGAAATTTTGATCACTAAAATCTCGCGTAAATAAAGGAGTTTTACGAAATAAATCCTTGTAGTTATTTTATAAAACAAATAGAAAACTTTTTCTAAAACTTTTTTCGCCTAACGGCTCGGTTTTACACAATAGCTCTCGACTTCTCCAAACTTCCCTCGTGTTTATATCAGGCTATGTAAACACGGGAAACGTTTAAAATAAAAGTAAATATACAGCGATTTGTTCGCCATATGGAGCTAGTATATTGTTTCTGATGGAATACACAAAAAATCAAATAAATTATTATTCAGTTTATATTACTTTAGACAATATTACACGAGTCCCAAAATGCATTTCGGTCTTGGAATACACTACAGTCAACTCTCGTAAGCGGACACCCTTGGGAATTGAAAAAAGTGTCCGTTTAATAGTAGCTAGAGCTGTCCGCTTACCAGAATTAATCCCGTAAGCAGACACCAAAGAAAAATAGGGTGGATGTCCGCTTACGGGAGAGTTAATTAGCGGGTGTTAATTGTGTTTTATTGGTTAGAGAAAAATTAGCCTGCGTAGCCCGGCGCTAGGGAGAAAAAGATATAAAAAAAATAATCCAATTTTCATTTTCAAACGGTGTCCGCGTCCGCTTACGGGGATTTGAAAAGGCGTCCGTAAGTAGAGCTGTCCGCTTACGAGAGTGTCCGTTAGCGGAGAGTTGACTGTGTATTTAGACTTAGAATGCAGTATTCAGTATCAACGTTTTTTGAAATAGCTGTATACAAAACAGTGGATGTACGAGATAATAGTTCAGAACCGTTTTCTTTCCACGCTAGCTCAGTGTTCTTTTTCATTCAGATTATTTCATTAATTCAGTTACTGGTTCAGTGCAAACGGCGCCTTACAACGCTTCTATAACATTCTTCAATGATAAATGCGCATTCTTTAAAAATTTTAAATGCTGTAAGTAAAACTTTTGCAAATCACGTTCATCTCCGACCAGGAAAGGTGTGTGTAATAAGGGTGCAATACTGTAACATTGCGAAATTTGTGGGCACTAGCAATCACCGCATGAAATCTAAACATATTGAACAACAAACCGTCCTTGTTTAAACAGATGACTGGTAGCAAACTAAGTCTATTCAATTCATTGCCATGCTAGAACCATTTGCTGTGTGAGAATCGGGTTCAAATGTAGAGTAAATCAAGCGAAAACTTCAAGAAAGTTTTTCAATATGACCCGGCCATACCAATCGATAATTCCGATAATCGATAAAAATCAATAACAATCGATAATAATCGATACCAATCAATCGATTAATATTGGAAATCGATGAAAATCGATCACGTAAAATTGTGTGAGTATCGATTTTCATCGATTATCATCGATTTCTATCGATTTTCAACGATGCTCAGAAATCCTTCAGACATGGTAAAGATTTGTTGATAGTGCGGTAGATGAACTGACGCTCTGTTGTTCGCTACAGTTGGTGATTGTGCTTCGCCAAATTATTTAGATCACGTAACATATTCGTCGTGATGAATTTTTGGAATCGATGATATTTGATATGAAACGATAATAATCGATATAATCAAGGACACTTGGGTTGTGAGTATCGATTATCATCAAGAGACCATGAGGGACAGAGAGGGAGTCTTCCAGTATAGGGTCTGGGATATCTTAATTTCAATAAATCTATTTTTAGAATGCGGACGTCTGAGGAAATTAACTTCCGGTTCAAGCAGATGTAAAAATTGTTTTTTTAGGCCGAGTATTTTGACTCTGATTTTGACTGAAATCATCAGAAAAGCATCGCAAGAATTTATTTTATATGGAAAGGAGTTGTTTAAGTTCGAACAGAGTACAAAAGTCGCCTTGTGTTGTGGTCTGTAGGATTGAATGAACAACAAAAACTAAACGCCGAAAACTACTGGCTACTGCCAACTCAACAAGAAGGTCGCTGCATGAAGAAGGTCGCTGTTTGTACTTTCTTCTTGGTGTTCTGCCTTGAAAAATTAAGAAAAACATTCCCAAGAATAGATGTAATCGATTTGAAAGTGCATTAAAGGCTAAATCCGATGGAAAATCTAAGGATAAATTTAAGTCGTGAAAATTGCTGGTTTTCCAAAAAGGCTGTTGGTTGTTGTAGCGTGTGGATGCAAAGCTGCCGAGACTTTCAAAGACGTATTTTCGTCTCTTTCGTCAAACTATTTCGTCAGAAAGTGACTTCAATTTATTCTTGGATGTGGTTACTGGTATCTTGTAATTATCGTTGTGGCGTTTGAAGAGTTTTCACAAGGCTATTCAAAAACAAATTTGCCATGATGAGCGACAAGACGAGTCACGAGTGAATCAAACAAGCAGTGAAAGTAAGCGTGTTTGTTGTGTATTTTCTTTACCTAAAATGACTTAAAAATGGATTGTGAATATTTTTTTGTGTGTATAACGGCATCTGAATGACTTGAAATCTCTGCAAAAACTACGGTTTACTTCATTCAAGTTTTGATTCAACGTTTACTGGATTCACTGACTTCCACAAGTTGGCTTTTATGGCCGCTTCAGTGAAAATAAAAAGTTGAGCGCAAAACCGTTCAAAATTACTTTGTTATCCATCGAGTACCATTTAAAATAGAGGCCGCATCACCGGTATATTGTATTCCCTTGTTTATGACTTTGCTCAGTCAGAATCAAGTAATATTAAGCTTATTTCTCAAATCAGTTGATGCTGAAACGAATAAGCTTTAAATAAGCTTATGTTAGTTTATGCCGAATTTCTGCCTGGTGCAGCACTTTGCCAAATTAAACTTGGGAAAGACACTCTCTCAGCAAAGAAAGGGAAACGAAAAATAACACTGATCAGAAAGCAGGTCTCAAATGGAAGAAGAATTAGACATTTTAGTGAAGATGAAAGAAGCAGTTGTTGACAAAAAGCATTCACTAGTTTCTTTCCGCGGGACATTTACATTTTCTTTGTTATCATCTGACTCATTACTGCCGTCTCAAAAGTCTAATAATCTATAAATTATCCGAGCCATTTATAAAAAGTAATCAAATTCAAAAAATAAAACAAAAACATGGTTTTATTTCGCCGGGATAGAGTAAGCCGCCATCTACTTTGAACCGGAAGTTAATTTCCTCAGACGTCCGCATTCTAAAAATAGATTTATTGAAATTAAGATATCCCAAGAATAGCGCGAGACTCCCTCTCTGTCCCTTATGGTCTCTTGTTATCATCGATTACCGATATCAATCAATACTAATCAAATGATTATTATCGATGAATTCGATTACTTTCCGATGATCGATTTTTATCGATTGGTATGGCCGGGAATATGATCGTCGTTGTGCTTTTGGCGTCGCTGTGTGGCTTCGTCGTGGAGGCTTCACGACCAGGTAAATTCATCATAATCTTTTTCAAAAAACACTTTAAGGCTATCTAATAACGTTAATTATAATGCAATGTTGGTTTTGTAAAGATCAAACCCTAAATCATTTGTATCAAAGAAGCTTATTGAAATCTCGTGATGGTTATTTATTGTCAAAGTGAGTTTGTTAATCAACGATAAATCCGGTCTCCATTAAACCGATCAAAATGAATCACAAAAGTTCATTGTTCTCAGTTTGATAAATGGGATCAAATACAAGAATGTAGTTTACTGCTTTTTGCCAAACCTTTTTCTGGTGTTTTAAGCTTTAATATATCATTCATTTCAGCTAAATGCAAATGTCAATAACTTAATGATTAATCTTTTAAATATTTTGAATAAGCTTTCCTTTGTCTATGACTTTCTTTAAAAGAAATTACAAATTTTAACGAATCAAGCAGAGAAAACGAAAATAACCAACACTTTTGAACTTTTTACATGTAAAATCAAGAAAACGTAAATCTTTATATTCTCATCCAAGAAAAAGATCGTCGACTTCGTCTTCGAAGAAACCGTTCCCAAACAGAGCAGAAAACCATACAAATACATTCACACTAAAACATGCCCCGGCACCCGCAAAACAAGCCAGAGCACAATAAATTTACTGCGATATTTTGTCATTTGCATATGACCTGTCGACCTTTGCTGAATACTGACCAGATATCTTGACAAGTGGTTGACAGATTCAATTACGCTAGGTGTTGGATAAACATGGTGTGGCTTGATCTTCCAAAACAGCAATTGCGTCTTTTCTCGGAACTATTTTTAGCGCTAAATACACGTCTTTCGAAGGCTTAATGTCGCTAGGATTTCGATGGATTTCGCTGGAAATTTGCAAGGTGGCTCAGTAATAGTTGATTTAAAAAACTGTGTCTCAGATTTTTTCATGTTATTTTCGTTCAAGCGTTATGGCCCTATTTGTTGACAACATAGCTCTAAAATCAATTGCTCAACTTTGGCGTAGGATTGCGGTTGATCTAAAACAGTTATCGGAAAACTGAGACACCGTTTTTAAGTTCATTACCTCGAGAGTCTGATAGAGTGTTTTTCACAAGCATAACTTAAATTCCATATGCAATCGAACTTTTAGAACGCACTACGGTCGAATTTCACGTATACTCGGCGCCTAACAATTTCTATGATGCAAAATCTAAAAATATGAAAGTATACTCAGAAACTACATTTATTCAGCTTTCAGAAAATGTATACTTTCTTAGTAAAATATTGTAAAGCGCGCGTGTTGTCGAAGTCGAAAGACATAGGGGTCTGTACAGTACCCGAAATGATCCCGTTCCCGAAATGATCCCAGAACCCGAAATGATCCCCAACATGACCAAGGTCCAAAACGTATCCTGATACCTTAACTTATTTATAATTATAGGAAATCCATTATAGGCGGACACGGCTCTCACAGATACGAACAACTTTGTTTATAATCTTTACATAAATTTATAACACATCTGTTATGTTATGTAACAAATACGCCAGAAAGATTTAAAACCAGAGTTTTAGTCAGTTGCTTGTAGTGAAGTTGGGACGCACATGTCATAAGACTTATTTGATGGCAGAAAAAATATGTTGACATCTTTTTTTGAAAATAGTTGAATTTTTGAAAATATTTGAACAAAATGAATAATTTAGAGAGAAAATAATTTAACTCAACAGACAATGTGACATCTTGCAAATTAATTCATCTGTTTCCGGTCAGTCTGGTGGTATTTTTAATAATAACCTCAAAAATCTTAATGGCATTTTATTAACTTGTGTATTATGAAACACCTTGAAGTGGTTTGATATTATTCATATTTTAACTTTGAAGAAAGAAGGAAGTCACCATGACATCTGGACAGAATGCTGGGGGTGAAGGTGCATGGTACTACCACCAACATCAGGGCCTCAAGAATCCTACCATATGGGGGGAGGGAAGGGGGGGGGGGGGGGGGGGGGGAGTTTAGAACACTTTAATAGGGGATGGCTGTGTAATTTGCGGCCACTTAATATTTTTGTTTTGTTTTATATTCAAGTGTGTACTATTGCAGTACTGATCATTTGTATCTGTTTTATTTTTCAGGATGCAATGTTGCCTTAGGAATGGAAGATGAACGAATTCAAGATTGGCAACTGCAATCATCCTCCCACGACGGAGGATATTACCCATACCATGGTAGGCTGAATGGTCTATCAGCATGGTGTAGTGATAGTGAAAGAGCTTGGAAAGAGTTTTTTCAAATCCGATTGGATAAGGTCAGGCATATATCTGGCATCGGCACACAAGGTTACAAATTATCCATATTTGTTGGTTCATACTGGGTTAAGAGCTATGCCATAGCGTACAGTTATAATGGCTATGAGTGGTACTGGTATAAAGACAATACTACTTCAGCTACTCCTATTTTAAAGGTAGAATATAGACAGAGTAATATTGTTCTTCCTACTTGTGCCCTTGTGTACTCTAACACATCTATCGTTTCCCATTCATTGTTTAGCAATTTCATGCTAATACTGATGAAAATACTGAAAAGCGTATCCAATTCCGTGACACTTTTGTCACAAAGTACCTGAGAATCTACCCAATCACATTCAAGGATGATATGTGTCTACGGGTGGAGTTATATGGGTGTACAAATGATAAAGGTACAGTTAAAACAGTCAGTATCAGTACAAGTCATCCATACAGCTGGTTTATTGTATGAAATTGAGACTACCATTTTAAATGACCAATCTATAACAGTACCTTATGACTGTACATGTCTGGTGACTAAAACGTTTGTCCTCCAACATCATTGTTCATTATTTACTCTTTTGAAATTTGTTTCCATCAGATTGTAGCACAGTTTTAACCCGTTCATCAGGTCTTCTCAGCTCACCAAACTACCCATTTTCCTATCCCTTGGGGATGGACTGTACTTGGATAATCAATCTATCAGATAAGTCCAAGCGTATTGCAGTGTTCTTTAAATACTTTGATGTCAATAATGGCACATCACATGGTTGCCATGGTGACTTTGTTGAGGCAATCAATGGACACAGAGATGTTTCTCCTTCTCTTGGCCGATTCTGTAATGGCATCGACACACCAGTCATTGAGTCAACTGCAAGTGTCATGAGACTTCATTTTCATTCCGCGTCAGACAGCAAAGCAAGAAAAGGATTTCAAATTGCTTATTATTCTTACACAAAAGGTAGGTGAATCCATAGCAACTGTTGCCACAGCAACAAGTGTTTCCATAATAACAGTGCAGCATTTCCATAGCAACTGTTGCCACAGCGAAGAACATGATGACAAAAAGAAATTCCCATGATCCTTCAGGTTGAACAATCATTTGCAAAGCCGCCTAGCTGTCAGTCGTTCAGAGAGATGTCAATAAAACACTGTTTTACTATGTTTAATATTTCAGGTGTAGATAATGTATTTAGGGCTGCAGCATGTACTGGGTCATCTCTAAGTCTCGATTGCTCATCCAAATCCATCAAGATTCTTCATGCGTTCTACGGTGCTTTGCCATTCTCCACTCGCTGTGGTAGTCATGGGAACGAAAGTTCCTGTCTTGCCTCGGGCATGCAGCAAACAGTAACCACCTTATGTGAACATTACAAGGTCTGCCAAGTGGATATTTCTGGTCCTCAGTTTAGTTTGAGTTGTGGAGCTGGCTTAGTGCCTCATGTGGATGTGTACTACCGATGTACTGGTACAGTTATAAAAAGTAAGTGACTTCATTTTGATTTGCATGGTGCCAGCAATGAGGATGTATGCACGCGTTTTTATGATGGGTTTCCTGTGGTAGAGAGAGCGGAATTGGGCTCCCTGAGAAGAAATGGTTGGGCTGCCTGTGGATTGTTGCGCTTATTTGCACGTCGTCATATAGCACGCAATATTTAAGTCAGATAACACATGATCACCAGTACTTGATTTGCACTATGTTTAGCGGGAATGCACATTGGAAATCTACATGTAACTTCGTCTGTGTCAAGAAAATCATTCTGGTCAAATGTACAGTAGCTCTTTATGTCTGCACGTCCTATCATGCACTTTACAATGTCCTTATTTGTGGTAAACACAGTCGAACCTCTCTGAGCGACCAACTCTCTTAACCAACCACTTTGTAAATTTATTTCTCCATGATATCAACCACCATTAATGGTCGTTAACGAGAGGTTTGACTCTATCATAGATATAAATATCACTGTACTTATTTTAAACCTTTATTTTGAACCTTTACTATAGCACTACCACCGAGTACTACTACCACTACTACCACTAATACCACTACTACCACTACTGCCACTACTGCCACTACTGCCACTACTACTACTACTACCACTATTGCACCACTCCCACCTAGCACCACAACCCCTCCCTCTACAACTAACACTATTGCACCACTCCCACCTAGCACCACAACCCCTCCCTCTACAACTAACACTATTGCACCACTCCCACCTAGCACCACAACCCCTCCCTCTACAACTAACACTGCCACCTCACAAATACCAGACTCAACAGCTAGCCCTGTTACGTCATCACCACTAACTGAGCCTTCAACATCATCATCACACATGACTGGTGGAAGCTCTACAAGTACCCCGACAGTTTCTGCCACTCGGGGAGAGGCAGGGGACAAATTCGCCCGCGCAGGAGAGGATAACCCAGGGATGTTAGCTGGAATCGTGGTTGCGGCTATTTTCGTCGTTATTGTTGTTGTGGTCGTCTTGGTATGCTTTCTGTACAGACGGTAAGATTTCCATAGTTTGCATCACCCGTTTTATTAGTCTACACTGATGTTCTTGTGGACGGCCACAGAAGAGACTGATGTTTTATTTTTCTTTCGATCATTGTTATTCCATCATTAATTATTTTAAATGGAAACTAGCGAGTACACTAATATGAGGTGCATCGGTGTATAATGATAAACTCAATGGTTAAGATGAAAGGTCTATTATAACAATCTATTATATATTTTCTTTTACCATTGAATTTATTAATTATTATGTTAATTTATATTTCAGTCGTAGAAAGCAAAAAGACAAACCCATGCCTGGCGTGACGTATATAGCACATCAGAATGCAGAAGACACAGAGCCTCCTTTTTGTAGACGTGGGTGAGTGATTTGGTAGCAGGAACGTTGGACATAGTTTCACCTTCATCAAAACCCTCATTCTCGTACCAGAAGACCCAGATTCTAGGTCGTCAGATATGCAAATGCTCAATATTTTCGAACTTAACTGAAATGTAGATGAAGTTTTGTTAGAGCATCGGCGATAACTTTGCTGAAGTCCACCATTTTGTCACCAGAAGTTAGAAAATATTTAGCATGCGCATATATATCTGACGACCTAGAATCTGGCTCTTCCGGTTTGTCTCTTACCAGAGCCTTCGATTTTTCGTTAGAAAGCTGAGAAGGGTCTGGATACGAGAATGCAAAACCCTCATTACCATCAATCATCGCCATCATTCATCATCACCACCATCACTACTACCCTCACTCTCATCATCATCATTCTTATCATCCATGCTCTCATCATTTTCTTCATCATTTTCTTCAATGCCATCATCATAGTGCCAATAACAACAACAACGATGACTTCCACATTCATGTGGGTGACAACAACAACAACAAAATCTGATTAACCTTGCTGTTTTTTTATTTATTTATTTAACTTTGCTGGTTGTTATTATTAACTTTTCCCCTCGTTACCTGTATAGACGTGGCAGTTCACGAACCAACCCCTATGAAACTGTCAACGTGTTATACATCAGGTAAATACAACAAACGCTGCACTTTTAATGATTTCATAAAGAGGTTGCCTTGGTCATAGGTCAGGTCATAGGTAGGTCGCAGGTAATAGGGTATATGTCATGTGCCATTCTTAGGTCTAGGTTGTAGGCCGCAGGTAATAGGGTATATGTGATACGCCATGTGCCATTCTTAGGTCGTAGGTTGTAGGCCGCAGGTAATAGGGTATATGTCATGTGCCATTCTTAGGTCGTAGATTGTAGGCCGCAGGTAATAGGGTATACGCCATGTGCCATTCTTAGGTCGTAGGTTGTAGGCCGCAGGTAATAGGGTATATGTGATACGCCATGTGCCATTCTTAGGTCGTAGGTTGTAGGCCGCAGGTAATAGGGTATATGCCATGTGCCATTCTTAGGTCGTAGGTTGTAGGCCGCAGGTAATAGGGTATATGTGATACGCCATGTGCCATTCTTAGGTCGTAGGTTGTAGGCCGCAGGTAATAGGGTATATGTCATGTGCCATTCTTAGGTCATAGATTGTAGGCCGCAGGTAATAGGGTATATGTCATATGTCATGTGCCATTCTTATGTAATAGGTTGTAGGCCGCAGGTAATAGGGTATATGTCATACGCCATGTGCCATTCTTAGGTCAGGTTGTAGGCCGCAGGTAATAGGGTATATGTCATATGTCATACTTAGGTCATAGGTCATAGGCCATATGCAATACATGTAGGTCATAGGTCGCAGGTAATAGGGTATAGGTAGGTCACATGTAATAGGGTATAGGTGATAGGTCATATGCCATACTTAGGTCGTAGGTCATATACCATAGGGCGTAGGTCATAGGTCACAGGTAATAGAGTATATGTCATATGTCATGTGCCATACTTACATGTAGGTCATAGGTCGTAGGCCATAGGTAACAGGGTATATGTCATATGGTCATATGTCATACTTAGGTCGTAAGTCGTAGGCCATATGCAATAGGTTATAGCCCATAGGTCGCATGTATTAGCTATAGGTCATAGGGCATAGGTCGCAGGTAATATTATAGGTCGTAGGCCATAGGTCGCAGGTATTAGCTATAGGTCATAGGGCATAGGTCGCAGGTAATATTATAGGTCGTAGGCCATAGGTCGCAGGTATTAGCTATAGGTCATAGGGCATAGGTCGCAGGTAATATTATAGGTCGTAGGCCATAGGTCGCAGGTATTAGCTATAGGTCATAGGGCATAGGTCGCAGGTAATATTATAGGTCGTAGGCCATAGGTCGTAGGTATTAGCTATAGGTCATAGGGCATAGGTCGCAGGTAATATTATAGGTCGTAGGCCATAGGTCGTAGGCCATAGGTCGTAGGCCATAGGTCGTAGGCCATAGGTCGTAGGCCATAGGTCGTAGGCCATAGGTCGTAGGCCATAGGTCGGTAATAGGGTATAAGTCATATGCCATACGTAGGTCATAGGTCGTAGGCCATAGGTCTCAGGTAATATTATAGGTCGTAGGCCATAGGTCGTAGGCCATAGGTCGTAGGCCATAGGTCGTAGGCCATAGGTCGGTAATAGGGTATAAGTCATATGCCATACGTAGGTCATAGGTCGTAGGCCATAGGTCTCAGGTAATATTATAGGTCGTAGGCCAAAGGTCGTAGGCCATAGGTCGCAGGTTATTAGGGTATTATTGGTCGTAGGTAATAGGCCATATAAGTCATAGGTAATAGGCCATAGGTCGCAGGTCATAGGCCATAGGTCGGTAATAGGGTATAAGTCATATGCCATACGTAGGTCATAGGTCGTAGGCCATAGGTCTCAGGTAATATCATAGGTATAGGTCGTAGGCCATAGGTCGTAGGTAATAAATAGGTCATAGGTAATAGGTAGGGTATAGGTAATTGGTCGTAGGTAATAGGCCTATATATTGGTCGTAGGTAGGTAATATAGGTCATCGTAGGTCGCAGGTCAGGTCGCAGGTATAGGTCGTAGGTCATATTGGTAATAGGTCGTAGGTATAGGTCATAGGTAATAGGTCATAGGTTCATAGGTAATAGGTCGTA
This sequence comes from Actinostola sp. cb2023, assembly GCA_033675265.1. Classification (NCBI taxonomy): domain Eukaryota; kingdom Metazoa; phylum Cnidaria; class Anthozoa; order Actiniaria; family Actinostolidae; genus Actinostola; species Actinostola sp. cb2023. The sequence goes on from JAUJYZ010001125.1 coordinate 428,840, forward strand.
GGTCGCAGGTAATAGTCGTAGGTAATAAATAGGTCATAGGTAATAGGTAATAGGTCATAGGTAATTGGTCGTAGGTAATAAATAGTTCATAGGTAATAGGTCGTAGGTCATAGGTAATTGGTTGTAGGTAATAAATAGTTCATAGGTAATAGGTCGTAGGTAATAGGTAATGGTCGTAGGTAAGGTCATAGGTAATAGGTAATAGGTCATAGGCAGGTAATTGGTCGTAGGTAATAAATAGTTCAGGTAATAGGTCGTAGGTCATAGGTAATTGGTCGTAGGTAATAAATAGGTATAGATATAGGTCGCAGGTAATTGGTCGTAGTAAATAGTTCATAGGTAATAGGTCGTAGGTCATAGGTAATTGGTCGTAGGTAATAAACATAGGTCATAGGTATAGGTTCGCAGTAGGTCGTAGGTAATAAATAGTTCATAGGTAATAGGTCGTAGGTCATAGGTAATTGGTCGTAGGTCGCAGGTATAGTTCATAGGTAATAGTTCGCAGGTAATTGGTCGTAGGTCATAGGTAATAGGTCGTAGGTCATAGGTAATTGGTAGGTAATAAATAGTTCATAGGTAATAGGTCGTAGGTCGCAGGTAATTGGTCGTAGGTAATAAATAGGTCATAGGTAATAGGTCGTAGGTCATAGGTAATAAATAGGTCATAGGTCATAGGTAATGGTCGTAGGTCATAGGTAATAGGTCGTAGGTATAGGTTGGTCGTAGGTCGCAGGTGTAGGTAGGTAAATAGGTCGCAGGTAATTGGTCGTAGGTCATAGCTAATAGGTCGTAATAGGTAATTGGTCGTAGGTCGTCATAGGTAATAGGTCGTAGGTCGCAGGTAATTGGTTGTAGGTAATAAATAGTTCATAGGTAATAGGTCGTAGGTCATAGGTAATTGGTTGTAGATAATAAATAGTTCATAGGTAATAGTCGTAGGTCGCAGGTAATTGGTCGTAGGTCACAGGTCATAGGTAATAGGTCGCAGGTCATAGGTAATAGGCTATACATGTAGGTTGCAGGTAATTGGTTGTAGGTAATAGGGTATAGGTGATAGGTCGGTAATAGGGTATAGGTCATAGGTTGTAGGTAATAGGTATAGGTCATAGGTCGTAGGTAATAGGGTATAGGTCATATAGGTAATAGGGTATAGGTCATAGGTCGTAGGTAATAGGGTATAGGTCATATAGGTATAATAGGTAATAGGTCGTAGGTAATAGGGTATAGGTAATAGGTAATAATAGTATCATAGGTAATAGGTCGTAGGTCGCAGGTAATAATGGTCGTAGGTAATAAATAGTTCATAGGTAATAGGTCGTAGGTAATAGGTAGGTCGTAGGTCGTAGGGTATAGGTAGGTAGGTAATAAATAGTTCATAGGTAATAGGTCGTAGGTCATAGGTAATATGGTCGTAGGTCATATGTCATACAGGTAGCCCATATAGGTGTAGGTAGGTCATAGGTAGGTAGCTATACATAGGGCATAGGTCGCAGGTAATTATAGGTCGTAGGCCATAGGTAGGTAGCTATAGGTCATAGGGCATAGGTCGTAGGTAGGCCATAGGTCGCAGGTATAGGTCGCAGGTATAGGTCGTAGGCCATAGGTCATAGGTAGCTATAGGTCATAGGGCATAGGTCGCAGGTAAGGTAAGGCCATAGGGTCTATAGGGTAATAGGTCGCAGGTAATATAGGTCGTATAGGTAGGCCATAATAGGTCGTAGGCCATAGGTCGTAGGCCATAGGTCGTAGGCCATAGGTCGTAGGTAAATAGGGGTCATATGCCATACGTAGGTAATAATATAGGTCATAGGGTAATAGGTCGTAGGTCGTCGTAGGTAATTAGGCCATAGGTCGTAGGTAATAAATAGTTCATAGGTAATAGGTCGTAGGCCATATAGGTATATTAGGTCGTAGGTCGTAGCCATAGGTCAGGTTATTAGGGTAGGTATTGGTCGTAGGTAATAGGACATATAGGTCGCAGGTAATAGGTCATGGTCGTAGGTCATAGGTAATAATAGGTGGTGTAGGTCATAGGTAATTAGGTCATGTAGGTAGGTAATAAATAGGTCATAGGTAATAGGTCGTAGGTCATAGGTAATTGGTTGTAGGTAAGGTAATGGTCGTAGGCATAGGTAGGTAAAATAAATAGTTCATAGGTAATAGGTCGTAGGTCGTACAGTCATAGGTAATTGGTTGTAGGTAATAAATAGTTCATAGGTAATAAGTCGTAGGTCATTGGTCGTAGGTAATAGGTAATAGGTCGTAGGTCGCAGGTAATTGGTCGTAGGTCATAGGTAATAGAGTCGTAGGTCGCAGGTAATTGGTCATAGGTAATAAATAGGTCATAGGTAATAGGTCGTAGTCGCAGGTAATTGTCGTAGGTAATTCATAGGTCCGTAGGTCGTAGGTCGCAATAGGACATAGGTAAATAGGTCATAGGTAATAGGTCGTAGGTCGCAGGTAATTGGTTGTAGGTCAAAATAGTTCATAGGTAGACTATAGGTCGCATAGGTCGTAGGTAATAGGGGTATAGGTCATAGGTCATAGGTAATAGGTCGTAGGTATATAGGGTATAGGTCATAGGGTCGTCATAGGTAATAGGGTATAGGTCGTCATAATTGGTCGTAGGTCATAGGTTATAGGTATAGGTCGCAGGTCATAGGTAATAGGCTATACATGTAGGTTCAGGTCAATTGGTTGTAGGTAATAGGGTATAGGTATAGGTCGTAGGTAATAGGGTATAGGTAATAGGTCAGTAGGTAATAGGGTATAGGTCATAGGTCGTAGGTAATAGGGTATAGGTCATAGGTTGTAGGTAATAGGGTATAGGTCATAGGTCGTAGGTAATAGGGTATAGGTCATAGGTTGTAGGTATATAGGGTATAGGTCATAGGTATATAGGTAATAGGGTATAGGTAATATGTCGTAGGTAATAGGGTATAGGTAATATGTCGTAGTAATAGGTAATATGTCATATAGGTAATTCGTAGGTTGGTAATTTAGATGGTTGTAGGTAATAGTAATATGTCGTAGGTAATAGGGTATAGGTCGTAGGTCGTAGAGTATAGGTCATAGGTAATATGTCGTAGGTAATAGGGTATATATATTCCCCTCTGCCTTCCCCTAAAAAAATATCCTTCCATCGTGAATATAAAGGAACGTCGGTAATCAGGCTACAGTTAGCGTAGCGCCTGGTTTGTGCTTGCAATGCGCCACACACGTACGGGTGTGCATGGAAGACGCATGGAAATCCTTTGAACACAAAGTTATAGATTAATTAATGTTCATTTTATAACTCAGATCATTAATTATTGAATTACTTGCTATTACTGTCATTACTTGTAGCTATAGTAAAGAACTGTAGAAACAAACCCACTCTAACATGAAGAGCTTTAGTGATCACTAAAACGAGAAAATATATACACCTGTTTTCAGAAACACTGTCCTATTTGAAATAGTAAAATGTAAAAAGGAATGATTATCACCCGTTTGTGTGTGATAACTATTCTGTTCCGTATTTACTATTTCACATGGGACAACGTTTCTCAAAACATGCAGGTGTATGCACAAAGAACAAAAGCTTTGCCATACAGGTATTTCAAAAACGTTGAATACTGCATGTACTGAAGGGCATTGTGGGCCTTGTTATTTTAAAATAAAAAGTAAATATACAGCGATTTGTTCGCCATATGGAGCTAGTATATTGTTTCTGATGGAATACACAAAAAATCAAATAAATTATCATTATTTGTATTACTTTAGAATACAGTATTCAGTATCAACGTTTTTTGAAATAGCTGTATACAAAACAGTGGATGTACGAGATAATAGTTCAGAACCGTTTTCTTTCCACGCTAGCTCAGTGTTCTTTTTCATTCAGATTATTTCATTAATCATATTCATTTTGAAATCACTAGTAAATCCTGCAATCTGATTGGCTAAAAATGGTCGAATTGCAAAGGTGAAAATACAAGGTACGATTAAATCATTAATTGCACTATTTTGGATCATTAATTGCACCAATTTTTATTTTTTTTAATTTTCGCACAGAAACTCTAATTTTATTAAATTCAAACGATTCTTCATAAAAAGTAATTTGTAATTTAGAATGAAAGAGTTGTATTTTAGGCATCAAAATTATTCTTATTATTGCAACTTACCACCTAAATATAACGAGTGTATTTGAAAAGATTTCAAAATGAATATGATTAATAGGTAATTGAACTTCGTGTCGTGCAATTTTGGTCTGAAATCATACTCGTGATAACAAATTGCACTCCCGCTACGCGGTCGTGCAATTTTGTAATCACTCGTATGATTTCAGACCAAATTGCACTCCACTCAGTTCTATTACCATTACTAATTCAGTCACAGGCAGCCCAACCATTGCTTTTGAGGCTACTAAATAATTCAAAAAATGATATGGGATGCGCCCGCAGCTAGAGAGTTTTAGCAAACACGACGCGACGTGAGAACACGACGTTAGATGACGAATATATCACATTTGGCATTGCGTGACTACCGTGACAACGTCGCGACGTCAAGTTCACGACGCCATTTCACTTGTTTTCACGTCCTCTTCATGACGTTGAGGACGCTAACGGTCGTTTCACAGTTATTCGTCAGCGCGCGCGCCGTCCTCTTTCACGTCACGTCGTGTTTGCTAAATCTCTCTAATTTGTCAATGTGATTTGAAAATTCAATTTTTCTTCGAATAACTAAACTTTACCGTATTCTCGAAACACTTTGTAAGTGTCAGTCGTCTAACTTCAACGTACGCTGAGAAACTAATTTTTGAAATTTTGAGCGTCGTGGCCCGATGTGCGCCGCGTTTTGTTGGTGCACTTTTCCGTGAAGCAGTCGGATTTTACCTTCGAGAGGACATCGGCAAGCGCTCGGCAAATCTGAATTGTGCTCTTTTTTGCAAGTTTTAATATTTATATTTTCACTAAACATAAGTCAAAACATCTACAATATACTTTATTTGTTTTCTGTTTTGACTTTTATATAGTATTTGTATTGTGTTTTGATTTTTATCGATTAAAATGCTTTAAAATTGAGGCATTGTGTTTTATAAATGCAGAATAGTCTCCATATTTAGTACTGCACAACACATTTTTGCTATCACGGTACTTATAAACAAAATGACAAACAAACGTATTTATTTCAACAATCAGTTAAAATAAGTTTACTAGCTTTTTACACACTGTTTTGCCGTTCTTTCTGTACAATTCATTCACTATATTGATCAGTATTACTATGGATATTGTTTTGTATATAAAAATACAAAATTAATAATTTTTATGCCTGTCACCACAATCGACGAAGTTGTGAATGAACGAATAACAAACATCGGAGTGCGATATTAAAAGCTTACTTACAGGTACGTTCTTCCGTATTTAAAATTACTCTGTGTTTCTCTCAGATGATAGTATTTGCTAAATGAGTTGTACTATGTCAATGACAATAAAGAACAATTAACTGTTAATATTTTAGTTCACGGCTGCTTCATGAGTCCATCGCCATTCATCATGACTCCTTCGATGTCAGTGAATTTGAGTTCGTCTATATTTTTGCCTTCAGAAGGTTTATACTGTGTTGGCGTTCCGGCTTGTGTTGTAAGAAGTACTGTAAGAAAGCACAAAATAACATAGATGAGAGAGTCATAATGTTTAAACAGATAAAGTACTAGGTTCTTTGTTGAACTTGATTGAAGTGTACAGTGTGTAAGTCTTATTTCAATGACAACTGACAGCTTCAACTGTACACAAGTGAAATAGCTCTGTCCGATAAGCTTAATTTATGAAAAATAACTGAAGCAGCCCTTCTGCCATAGTATAGGCAAGTCCTTTCATGTCTTTTATTAGAGAACAGTTAGAGCAAAAAAACTACTAAAACCTCAAGAAAATAATTCAGAAAATATATTTAGTTCAGCTTAATAGTTTTCAACAAAACTGTCGTGTGTCGAGCACAACATACAATTCTCCACCATTCAAAATGAAAAAGGACTACTTTAAAACCGTCAAATTTCATCTAAAGCTATTTAAAGTTGACATGAATTGTGAACTTCTAAACTTACCATGGATAAGGAAAAGAATCCAAACGCTTACACCGAAAAAATCATGTTTTGCTTCAACAACTTCTCCGCCATTTTTCAAAACTTCAGCGACTTCACCCTGGGTACCCCCCACGGGCCTGTAGCGTACGACGACTTCGGCTCTTCGGTTCACGGAAAAGTGCACCAACAAAACGCGGCGAGTAACGCGGCGCACATCAAGCCATCACGTGACTGGAGTTTCATATTCAATATACACATAGACTATACACTGCGGCAGGGCACTGCGGGACGCGCGGGATGCACACAGGAAGCCCAACATAGGACATTACTCAACACAGGGAACCCAACATATGTATTGCGCGCGCGCGCTTTACCACAGGGAACCCATCAAAAAAAGACGCAAATATCATTTTTTGAATTATTTAGTAGCCTCAAAAGCAATGGTTGGGCTGCCTGTGATTCAGTTACTGGTTCAGTGCAAACGGCGCCTTACAACGCTTCTATAACATTCTTCAATGATAAATGCGCATTCTTTAAAATTTAAAAATGCTGTAAGTAAAACTTTTGCAAATCACGTTCATCTCCGACCAGTGCAATAATTATTGTGACATTGCGAAACTGTCGTCATTTCCGGGACGTGACTACTTCACGTCACATTCTTCAACAGGAAGTGAAGAGAGCTAGATGACCTTCGTGACAACAAACAACTGGACATTGCCTCGCTGGGCACTAGCAATCACCGCGTGAAATCTAAACATATTGAACAACAAACCGTCCTTGTTTAAACAGATGACTGGTAGCAACTAAATCTATTCAATTCATTGCCATGCTAGAACCATTTGCTGTGTGAGAATCGGATTCAAATGTAGAGTAAATCAAGCGAAAACTTCAAGAAAGTTTTTCAATATGATCGTCGTTGTGCTTTTGGCGTCGCTGTGTGGCTTCGTCGTGGAGGCTTCACGACCAGGTAAATTTATCTTAGTTCTGTTCAAGAAACACTTTAGGCTATCTAATAACGTTAATTCTAATGCAATGTTGGTTTTGTAAAGTCACACCGTAATCATCTGTATCAAAGAAGCTTATTGAAATCTCGTGATGGTTATTTATTGTCAAAGTGAGTTTGTTAATCAACGATAAATCCGGTCTCCATTAAACCGATCAAAATGAATCGCAAAAGTTCATTGTTCTCAGTTTGATAAATGGGATCAAATACAAGAATGTAGTTTACTGCTTTTTGCCAAACCTTTTGCTGTTGTTTTAAGCTTATATCATTCATTTCAGCTAAATGCAAATGTCAATATTAATCTTATTGTTTTACGTGTCAAGTAAGCTTACTTATAATTAACTTATTTATAATTATAGGAAATCCATTATAGGCGGACACGACTCTCACAGATACGAGCAACTTTGTGTATAACTTTTACATAAATTTATAACACATTTGTTATGTTATGTAACAAATGCGCCAGAAAGATTTTAAAACCAGAGTTTTAGTCTGCTGCTTGTACGTAACTTGAAGTTGGGACGTACATGTCATAAGACTTATTTGATGGCTGAAAAATTATGTCGACATCTTTTTTTGAAAATAGTGGAATTTTTGAAAATAGTATTGAACAAAATAAATAATTTAGAGAGAAATTAATTTAACTCAACAGACAATGTGACATCTTGCAAATTAATTCATCTGTTTCCGGTCAGTCTGGTGGTATTTTTAATAATAACCTCAAAAATCTTAATGACATTTTATTCACTTGTGTATTATGAAACACCTTGTAGTGGTTTGATATTATTCATATTTTAACTTTGAAGAAAGAATGAAGTCACCATGACATCTGGTTGGGGCTTGGCTCTGGATTTGGGGGGTGGACAGAATGCTGGGGGTGAAGGTGCATGGTACTACCAGACATTTAGGATAGGGGTATATCCCAGTGCACCACCAACATCAGGGCCTCAAGAATCCTACCATATGGGGAAGGGGGGGGGGGGGGGGAGATTAGAACACTTTAATAGGGGATGGCTGTGTAATTTGCGGCCACTTAATATTTTTATTTTGTTTTATATTCAAGTGTGTACTAGTGCAGTACTGATCATTTGTATCTGTTTTATTTTTCAGGATGCAATGTTGCCCTAGGAATGGAAGATGAACGAATTTATGATTGGCAACTGCGATCATACTCCCACGACAGAGGATATTACCCATCCGATGGTAGGCTGAATGGTCGATCAGCATGGTGCAGTGATAGTGAAACAGCTTGGAAAGAGTATTTTCAAATCCGATTGGATAAGGTCAGGCATATATCTGGCATCGGCACACAAGGTTACAAATCAACCCTATTTGGTTCATACTGGGTTAAGAGCTATGCCATAGAATACAGTTATAATGGTTATGAGTGGTACTGGTATAAAGACAATACTGCTTCAGCTACTCCTATTAAGGTACATGTAGAATATAAACAGAGGAATTATTGTTCTTCCTACATGTACTTGTGCCCTTTGGTCTAACACATCTATCGTTTCCCATTCATTGTTTAGGAATTTTATGCTAATACTGATGCAAATACTGAAAAGCGTATCCAATTCCGTGACACTTTTGTCACAAAGTACCTGAGAATCTACCCAATCAAATTTGAGGATGATATGTGTCTACGGGTGGAGTTATATGGGTGTACAAATGATAAAGGTACAGTTAAAACAGTCAGTATCAGTACAAGTCATCCATACAGCTGGTTTATTGTATGAAATTGAGACTAACATTATAAAGGACCAATCTTAAATGACACCTTACATGTCTGGTGATTGTATCTGGCTAAAACGTTTGTCCACCATGCCACCATACATCATTGTTCATTATTTACTCTTTTGAAATTTGTTTCCATCAGATTGTAGCACAGTTTTAACCCGTTCATCAGGTCTTCTCAGCTCACCAAACTACCCATTTTCCTATCCCTTGGGGATGGACTGTACTTGGATAATCAATCTATCAGATAAGTCCAAGCGTATTGCAGTGTTCTTTAAATACTTTGATGTCAATTATGGCACATCACATGGTTGCCATGGTGACTTTGTTGAGGCAATCAATGGACACAGAGATGTTTCTCCTTCTCTTGGCCGATTCTGTAATGGCACCGACACACCAGTCATTGAGTCAACTGCAAGTGTCATGAGACTTCATTTTCATTCCGCGTCAGACAGCAAAGCAAGAAAAGGATTTCAAATTGCTTATTATTCTTACACAAAAGGTAGGTGAATCCATAGCAACTGTTGCCACAGCAACAAGTGTTTCCATAATAACAGTGCAGCATTTCCATAGCAACTGTTGCCACAGCGAAGAACATGATGACAAAAAGAAACTCCCATGATCCTTCAGGTTGAACAATCATTTGCAAAGCCGCCTAGCTGTCAGTCGTTCAGAGAGAGATGTCAATAAAACACTGTTTTACTATGTTTAATATTTCAGGTGTAGATAATGTATTTAGGGCTGCAGCATGTACTGGGTCATCTCTAAGTCTCGATTGCTCATCCAAATCCATCAAGATTCTTCATGCGTTCTACGGTGCTTTGCCATTCTCCACTCGCTGTGGTAGTCATGGGAACGAAAGTTCCTGTCTTGCCTCGGGCATGCAGCAAACAGTAACCACCTTATGTGAACATTACAAGGTCTGCCAAGTGGATATTTCTGGTCCTCAGTTTAGTTTGAGTTGTGGAGCTGGCTTAGTGCCTCATGTGGATGTGTACTACCGATGTACTGGTACAGTTATAAAAAGTAAGTGACTTCATTTTGATTTGCATGGTGCCAGCAATGAGGATGTATGCATGCGTTTTTATGATGGGTTTCCTGTGGTAGAGAGAGCGGAATTGGGCTCCCTGAGAAGAAATGGTTGGGCTGCCTGTGGATTGTTGCGCTTATTTGCACGTCGTCATATAGCACGCAATATTTAAGTCAGATAACACATGATCACCAGTACTTGATTTGCACTATGTTTAGCGGGAATGCACATTGGAAATCTACATGTTTCGTCTGTGTCAAGAAAATCATTCTGGTCAAATGTACAGTAGCTCTTTATGTCTGCACGTCCTATCATGCACTTTACAATGTCCTTATTTGTGGTAAACACAGTCGAACCTCTCTGAGCGACCAACTCTCTTAAACAACCACTTTGTAAAATTTATTTATCCATGATATCAACCACCATGACCTCATGAACCTTTATTTTGAACCTTTACTATAGCGCTACCACCGACCACTACTACCACTACTACCACTATTGCACCACTCCCACCTAGCACCACAACCCCTCCCTCTACAACTAACACTGCCACCTCACAAATACCAGACTCAACAGCTAGCCCTGTTACGTCATCACCACTAACTGAGCCTTCAACATCATCATCACACATGACTGGTGGAAGCTCTACAAGTACCCCGACAGTTTCTGCCACTCGGGGAGAGGCAGGTGACAAATTCGCCCGCGCAGGAGAGGATAATCCAGGGATGTTAGCTGGAATCGTGGTTGCTGCTATTTTCGTCGTTATTGTTGTTGTGGTCGTCTTGGTATGCTTTCTGTACAGACGGTAAGATTTCCATAGTTTGCATCACCCGTTTTATTAGTCTACACTGATGTTCTTGTGGACGGCCACAGAAGAGACTGATGTTTTATTTTTCTTTCGATCATTGTTATTCCATCATTAATTATTTTAAATGGGAACTAGCGAGTACACTAATATGAGCTGCATCGGTGTATAATGATAAACTCAATGGTTAAGATGAAAGGTCTATTATTATAACAATCTATTATATATTTTCTTTTACCATTGAATTTATTAATTATTATGTTAATTTATATTTCAGTCGTAGAAAGCAAAAAGACAAACCCATGCCTGGCGTGACGTATATAGCACCTCAGAATGCAGAAGACACAGAGCCTCCTTTTTGTAGACGTGGGTGAGTGATTTGGTAGCAGGAACGTTGGACATAGTTTCAGTTACACATGTATCATCATCACCTTCATCAAAACCCTCATTCTCGTACCGGAAGAACCAGATTCTAGGTCATCAGATATGCAAATGCTCAATATTTTCGAACTTAACTGAAATGTAGATGAAGTTTTGTTAGAGCATCGGCGATAACTTTGCTGAAGTCCACCATTTTGTCACCAGAAGTTAGAAAATATTTAGCATGCGCATATATATCTGACGACCTAGAATCTGGCTCTTCCAGTTTATCTCTTACCAGAGCCTTCGATTTTTCGTTAGAAAGCTGAGAAGGGTCTGGATACGAGAATGCAAAACCCTCATTACCATCATCGCCATCATTCATCATCACCACCATCACTACTACCCTCACTCTCATCATCATAATTCTTATCATCCGTGCTCTCATCATTTTCTTCATCATTCATCATATAGTGCCAATAACAACAACAACGATGACTTCCACATTCATGTGGGTGACAACAACAACAACAAAATCTGATTAACCTTGCTGTTTTTTTATTTATTTATTTAACCTTGCTGGTTGTTATTATTAACTTTTCCCCTCGTTACCTGTATAGACGTGGCAGTTCACGAACCAACCCCTATGAAACTGTCAACGTGTTATACATCAGGTAAATACAACAAACGCTGCACTTTTAATGATTTCATAAAGAGGTTGCCTTGGTCATAGGTCAGGTCATAGGTAGGTCGCAGGTAATAGGGTATATGTGATACGCCATGTGCCATTCTTAGGTCGTAGGTTGTAGGCCGCAGGTAATAGGGTATATGTCATGTGCCATTCTTAGGTCATAGGTTGTAGGCCGCAGGTAATAGGGTATATGTCATGTGCCATACTTACATGTAGGTCATAGGTCGTAGGCCATAGGTAACAGGGTATATGTCATATGGTCATATGTCATACTTAGGTCATAGGCCATATGCAATACATGTAGGTCATAGGTCATAGGTCGCAGGTAATAGGGTATAGGTGATAGGTCATATGCCATACTTAGGTCGTAGGTTGTAGGCCGCAGGTAATAGGGTATATGTCATGTGCCATACTTACATGTAGGTCATAGGGTATATGTCATATGGTCATATGTCATACTTAGGTCGTAAGTCGTAGGCCATATGCAATAGGTTATAGCCCATAGGTCGCATGTATTAGCTATAGGTCATAGGGCATAGGTCGCAGGTAATATTATAGGTCGTAGGCCATAGGTTATAGGCCATAGGTCGGTAAGAGGGTATAAGTCATATGCCATACTTAGGTCATAGGTCGTAGGCCATAGGTCACAGGTAATATTATAGGTCGTAGGCCATAGGTTATAGGCCATAGGTCGGTAATAGGGTATAAGTCATATGCCATATACTTAGGTCATAGGTCGTAGGCCATAGGTTATAGGCCATAGGTCGGTAATAGGGTATAAGTCATATGCCATACTTAGGTCATAGGTCGTAGGCCATAGGTCGCAGGTAATATTATAGGTCGTAGGCCATAGGTTATAGGCCATAGGTCGGTAATAGGGTATAAGTCATATGCCATACTTAGGTCATAGGTCGTAGGCCATAGGTCGCAGGTAATATTATAGGTCGTAGGCCATAGGTCGCAGGTTATTAGGATATTATAGGTCGTCGTAATAGGTCACAGATAATTGGTCATAGGTCGTAGGGTTAATCGCAGGTCATAGGTAATAGACTATAGGTCACAGGTAATTGGCCGTAGGTAATAGGTCATAGGTCGTAGGTCATAGGTAATAGGTCGTAGGTCAGGTAATTGGTCGTAGGTCACAGGTCATAGGTAATAGGTCGCAGGTCATAGGTAATAGGCTATACATGTAGGTCGCAGGTAATTGGTTGTAGGTAATAGGGTATAGGTCGTAGGTAATAGGGTATAGGTCGTAGGTAATAGGGTATAGGTCGTAGGTAATAGGGTATAGGTCGTAGGTAATAGGGTATAGGTCGTAGGTAATAGGATATAGGTCGTAGGTAAAAGGGTATAGGTCGTAGGTAATAGGGTATAGGTCGTAGGTAATAGGGTATAGGTCGTAGGTAATAGGTAATAGGGTATAGGTCGTAGGTAATAGGGTATAGGTCGTAGGTAATAGGGTATAGGTCGTAGGTAATAGGGTATAGGTCGTAGGTAATAGGGTATAGGTCGTAGGAAATAGGGTATAGGTCATAGGTAATATGTCGTAGGTAATAGGGTATACTGTACATTGTTCTAAAAGCAATGATGTTGGTGTCTAGTCCTATCGTGGCATCTCATCAATCGAAATTTGTAAATCCTTTTGTTCATCCATTTCATTATCATACTAAGATGTATCCAATGATATCTACGCAATATAATTAATAATTTATTATTATTATTATATTCTTATTCTTATTCTTATTCTTCTACTTCTTCTTCTTCTTATTATTATTATTTGCTACTTTACGAATTTATTTTCAGAATGCCGTCTTATGTCTTATGTTTTATGACAAACCTTTTTAAAATAGGTGTTTACCGTCAAGTGCTATATGACCTACAACCTATGTTTTATGACAAACCTTTTTAAAATAGGTGTTTACCGTCAAGTGTCTTATGACCTACAACCTATGTTTTATGACAAACCTTTATAGGTGTTTACCGTCAAGTGTTATATGACCTACAACCTATGTTTTATGACAAACCTTTATAGGTGTTTACCGTCAAGTGTCTTATGACCTACAACCTATGTTTTATGACAAACCTTTATAGGTGTTTACCGTCAAGTGTTATATGACCTACAACCTATGTTTTATGACAAACCTTTATAGGTGTTTACCGTCAAGTGTTATATGACCTACAACCTATGTTTTATGACAAACCTTTATAGGTGTTTACCGTCAAGTGTTATATGACCTACAACCTATGTTTTATGACAAACCTTTATAGGTGTTTACCGTCAAGTGTTATATGACCAACAACCTATGTTTTATGACAAACCTTTTTAAAATAGGTGTTTACCGTCAAGTGTTATATGACCTACAACCTATGTTTTATGACAAACCTTTATAGGTGTTTACCGTCAAGTGTTATATGACCTACAACCTATGTTATATGACAAAACTTTTTAAAATAGGTGTTTACCGTCAAGTGCTATATGACCTACAACCTATGTTTTATGACAAAACTTTTTAAAATAGGTGTTTACCGTCAAGTGTCTTATGACCAACAACCTATGTTTTATGACAAAACTTTTTAAAATAGGTGTTTACCGTCAAGTGTCAGTATATGACCTACAACCTATGTTTTATGACAAACCTTTATAGGTGTTTACCGTCAAGTGTTATATGACCTACAACCTATGTTTTATGACAAACCTTTTTAAAATAGGTGTTTACCGTCAAGTGTCTTATGACCTACAACCTATGTTTTATGACAAACCTTTATAGATGTTTACCGTCAAGTGCTATATGACCAACAACCTATGTTTTATGACAAACCTTTATAGGTGTTTACCGTCAAGTGTCTTATGACCTACAACCTATGTTTTATGACAAACCTTTATAGGTGTTTACCGTCAAGTGTTATATGACCAACAACCTATGTTTACTTTAAATCAATGACAGTTTTGTGTTTGTATCAGTGCTGATGATGCCCGTTATAAAGATGAAGAAATGGAGCATATTTACGACTGGTACGTACGCTTAACAATATTATTATTCGCCAAAGGCAATGTGATTATCGGTGAATATTCACCGAGACAAAGTCGAGGTGAATATTCACCATAATCACTGAGCCTGAGGTGAATAATTGTTTTAGTATAATTTTAGACTTGAATATCAGAGAAAAGACGAAATTCAGGATAAAAAAACACCGTTTTATTAGTACTCTGCGTCATGATGATTTTTACTTCCGCTCTCGACTCATAATCACTGGTCGCTCGACCAATCACAGCGCGCGAAACTCTATATTCAAGTCTAAGATTATACTAAAGTCTGGTAATGCTAATCTTTGTATGGGATGTATTAATTGATGGTAAAGATGATCTCAACAATTTAATAATCACTGGTCGCTCGACCAATCACAGCGCGCGAAACTCTATATTCAAGTCTAAGATTATACTAAAGACTGGTAATGCTAATCTTTGTATGGGATGTATTAATTGATGGTAAAGATGATCTCAACAATTTAATAAATGTTTCATTTTAGTCCTGAATTACAAGAGCCCTTGCCAAAGATGACTGACAACCCTCTCTACCACGGCACGTAAGTATGATCGCATGCACTGTGACTGCAGTATAGAGTCAGTTTCGACACAGCCCAACCATTCCTTTTGAGACTACTATAAATAATTCAATAAAATGATATTTGCGTCGTTTTTGATGGGTTTCCTGTGGTAGAGCGCGCGCGCGCAATGCATATTATGTCGGGCTCTCTGTGCTGAGTAAAGTCCTATGTTGGGCTTCCTGTGTGCATCCCGCAAGACGCGCCCACAGAGAGCTGCATATTGTCCAAGCATTCTGATTGGCTGAGCAATGATTTTGCGCGCGCTATGATTGGTAGAATAGATACCGTGACCGTAACACCGTTAGGGGCCCTTCACCGTACTGTAGGTTTCTCACTCATACAAAAAACTACTCTGTGTCTTCCACTTTCGGTGCGTACATACATAGCTAAAATGAAACTTGTGCAGCTAAGAGCCGATATCATCCAACGACAACGCAGTCTCATTGCTATATTTTCTTTTTGTGGCATAGTCTTGTAAAGCGCTTCAGAATATTTATAATTTTAGCGCTATAAATTCAATTATTATATTATTATTATTATTATTATTATTATTATTATTATTATTATTATTATTATTATTATTATTACCGTGTACACCTTTATTTAAATCATGACCGCCGAATTTTTTTTCTCTTTTCAGCTTTGATTTAGATGGATATGAGCCGGCTTGCTATGAAAGGTAAGAACCAAGTTATTGAAAGTAGTTTTGCATGTAGTATACCATGCATCACGCATGCGCAGATTTATTTAATCATAGTCCCACACGGCTGAACAACACTGTAATTCAAATTAACGTGGGCTACCTGTGGATTTTCTATGTGATCCCACTTTGCTTAGTACCTGTGTTTCTCTTTACAGTATTGATTGTCAAAATAAATCAGCATCCAAGCCACCGCCGTCTTTAGATCCAGCAATATACGATAGGTAAGCAACACAGATATTTACCTAGAGCAACATTAATATAACATGAGGAAGTGGCTTGTAAAAAAAGTAGATTGTCATATATTACAAGGCCGTAGCCAGTTTTTGAGTGGTCCGGTCAGTTTTTGAGTGGTCCGGTTTTCAAACTTTGTTTTTCATAAAAAGATCCGAATAATTAAAAATGTAAATAAATTGAAACTGTTTGATTCGAAAAGTGGTCAACCGTACTGGCGGCTACGGCACTGTATTATTGTCCGTATTATATATATTATGTCATTACAAAAGGTTTTATGTACTTTCCTTCATATTGTAGTCCCTTACCAGTAATACAACCAAAGTCTGGTACAAGCAAATCGATATCCAACCCAAACTACGACAAGACTATAGAAATACGGGTAAGAAACCAGAGTTACTGAGTTAGAATATTAGTTTATAGTATAGCAATGACATAACCGCGCTCTCTGATTGGCTAGAGTTCTATGAACTATTTATTTCCCCATGGGCTGCACGCTCTATAGATGCTATGTTATAAATCAATTAGTCAACTCGCGTCCCTGCGCCCGTAGCGTTATAGACGCACTCGAGAAAATATAAAGAACTCTTAACAAGCTATAGAGTCGCACTTGGCTACGCCTCGTGCCACTAAGAGTTCTTTCTATTTTCTCTCGTGTGTCTATAACGCAATGGGCGCATGGACGCTCGTTGACTAATTGATAAATATCCCCTCCCATATCTTTACTATCCCCCTCTCCCTGGAAGGCACAGGCAGACCAACTATTTCAATAATATATATTTATATATACGCGCGTCTTTTTTGATGGACTACCTGTGGTAGATGCGCGGTAATATTGGGCTTCCTGTGGATCAGCTACATCGTGCGCTCTACCACAGGAAGCCATTCGCAAAACAGTTGAGCTGTCTCTTGGCTCACTGTAATTCATTATTCACGTGGTCTTTATCTGTTGAATTAAACACGATACACACTGAACCGTCACCGCACGTGTGAAATATAACAATTGACGGTGGATTTGTTTTAGGACAAATAGCTTCATGTGGATTGAAACAAAGGACCGAGTCAAAATCAGAGTACGACTGATTCACTCTGGATGGGTTGCCTGTGTTGATATTAACAAAGGTAACCCAAACACCCTATTTCTGATGTAATGACAACTGTACTTGTATATTATTGATATTTGACAAAGATGTAGTAAGATTTCTTATATCGAATTCAGATAAAGTAATTAGATAGGCCGACAGCTGATTTGTTTGAAACGACCGCTGACAAATCTCCAACTTCGTAGACGAATATTCATAATTATTTATACCAACAGCGTGGAAAATTTTTTTTTTTGAAGTGTTTACGCGCCTTTTAGCTTGATATATGTGTGAAGCACAGTGGACCTTTGTCGGTCAAAAGATGTTTTTATAATTTTTCAATACGTTATACATAAGGTAATTTTTAATATTCGGGAAATTCAAACATGGTTTTGATATATCGAGAGTTATGATATTATGTGCAAAAACTTTGGTTCAGTTCCTGTAACTATTTAAACTGTTAATTTTAACGTCAAACGTTAGATTAGAAACATTAAACAAAGCTTTAAATTCACGTTTAAACTTTGCATTTCGTTCTTTCTATATCAACTAGATTTAGTATAGATCTTTTCGTAGTTTCCCAGAATGCTTCAGGATTCTGCACGCGCAAGCGAGGTCAGGGTGCAAAATAGATCGAAAATATACTGAAAACTTAGACTTTTTAAATTAAAAGTGCGTAAGAAGAATTACAAAGATAGATACAAATTCTCAAGCAAAGAAAATAGATTTTTTCCTGTTCTTGATTAGTTACAGTAGTCATTTTTTCCTCAATACATGATCAATTCTAAATATTTCTCCCCCTGACCTCGTTTGCACGCGCAGAATCCTGCAGCATTCTGGGAAACTACGAAAGGATGCATTCTTCGTGTCTTATTGCTTTGTGATTTAGCAATTTGTGATTGGTTTTTGCGTGTCGTGTTGATGTTTTGCGTGCCGTTTGTTTCTCGTGTCGATTTTGTGCTGTTTTTTTCCGTGTAGTGTTTGTGATGTCCCATGTCGTGTTCGTGATGTCCCGTGTCGTGCTCATGATGTCCAGTGTCGTGTGTCCGTTGTCCCGTGTTGTGATGATCCCGTGTCATGTTCGTGATGTCCCGTGTCGTGACATTGTGATGTCCCGTGTCGTGTTTGTGATGTCCCGTGTCGTGTTTTGTGTGTCCCGTGTCGTGCTCGTGATGTCCTGTGTCGTGACATTGTCCCGTGTCGTGTTTGTGATGTCCCGTGTCGTGCTCGTGATGTCCAGTGTCGTGTTTGTCCCGTGTCGTGTTTGTGATGTCCCGTGTCGTGTTTTGTGATGTCCCGTGTCGTGCTCGTGATGTCCTGTGTCGTGACATTGTCCCGTGTCGTGTTTGTGATGTCCCGTGTCGTGCTCGTGATGTCCAGTGTCGTGTTGTCCCGTGTCGTGTTTGTGATGTCCCGTGTCGTGCTCGTGATGTCCTGTGTCGTGACATTGTCCCGTGTCGTGTTTGTGATGTCCCGTGTCGTGATGTCCCGTGTCATGTTCGTGATGTCCCGTGCCGTGACATTGTCCCGTGTCGTGTTTGTGATGTCCCGTGTCCCGTGTCGTGTGTTCGTGATATTCCGTGTCATGTTCGTGATGTACCGTATCGTGCTCGTGATGTCCTGTGTCGTGACATTGTCCCGTGTCGTGTGTGTGATGTCCCGTGTTGTGTTGGCCCGTGTTGTGTCCGTGTTGGCCCGTGTCGTGTTGTCCCGTGTCGTGTTGTCCCGTGTCGTGTTGTCCCGTGTCGTGATGTCCCGTGTCATGTTCGTGATGTCCCGTGCCGTGACATTGTCCCGTGTCGTGTTTGTGATGTCCCGTGTCCCGTGTCGTGTTCGTGATATTCCGTGTCATGTTCGTGATGTACCGTATCGTGCTCGTGATGTCCTGTGTCGTGACATTGTCCCGTGTCGTGTGTGTGATGTCCCGTGTTGTGTTGGCCCGTGTTGTGTCCGTGTTGGCCCGTGTCGTGTTGTCCCGTGTCGTGTTGTCCCGTGTCGTGTTGTCCCGTGTGTTGTCCCGTGTCGTGTTGTCCCGTGTGTTGTCCCGTGTCGTGTTGTCCCGTGTCGTGTTGTCCCGTGTGTTGTCCCGTGTCGTGTTGTCCCGTGTGTTGTCCCGTGTCGTGTTGTCCCGTGTCGTGTTGTCCCTTGTCGTGTTGTCCCGTGTCGTGTTGTCCCGTGTCGTGTTGTCCCGTGTCGTGTTGTCCCGTGATGTCCCGTGTCGTGCTCGTGATGTCCTGTGTCGTGATGTCCTGTGTCGTGACATTGTCCCGTGTCGTGTTTGTGATGTCCCGTGTTGTGTTGTCCCGTGTTGTTCTGATCGAAGCTTCTGTTTCACAAAGCGCACGAGTACTCGTATACTCGCACGGTAAACCCAGCAAACTTTGATTGTTACGAGGTGTTTAGCTAGCGTTTTGTACAACGACAGCCAGGCCTCCAAGGTAGCAATCATTCACAGATCTCCTGCTTTAGTTGGGGAGAGGATTCCAAGAATAAGCATTTTATTTCGTTAACATTTTTATTCAATTTGTTGATTGTATAAATACATTCTTCATTATTTCCTTTTAGACTTTCATGACGGAATACATACACCACCATACCTTACGGTACTCAGTCTCCTTCGCAACCACCTGGGAAGCGTAGCGTGACTCGACCTCAGGCGGCTGCGACTGCAGGAGACTAACCATAGCGTTACACACACCACCACAATGCTGCCGACGTACAACACAGTGATATTGACGGTGGAAATTTATTTATAAAAATGATTTTAGGCCTTCGTTGTTGTATGACAGAGGTGTTGCTTTTTGAGAGGTGTGCTGTGACAGAATGTTGGAGGACCAGTAGGGGCGCCCCCCCACGCAGCCAGCCTAATTTCAGGCGCACAACACTCCAGTTTCGAGATGTTTAGACACCGCTGGCTCGAGAAAACGTATTTACCCAGGATTCAGTGGAATAATTTAGTCTGTTGTTTGATATTTCAATCCATAGTTACTTCATAGTGACAATGTGATTCACTGTAACAAATGCGATACAAACACAAAAGTCCATATCAATACAAAATACAACCACGACTTTTGTCGAAATATCGACCTGTGTTTGTTATCATAGGTATTAATTAACCTCCTAATTTCTTTCCTAGCACAGTAGACTAGGGTAGCGGGGATAACGTACTGCACCCCGGCCCCGGCGTATGAACCCGTCACTCCCACTAATACCTCTAGGTTCTGAGTGGCAAAAAGCCACGCCTATTGGGGGTAGGATGGTTGCTATAGGGAAGGCTATTCTATCAATAATCCAAGGATATGGTCTGCCTTCGCGGTGGAAGAGATTCTTTAGGTTATCTCGAAGCGTAATGGAGATTATAGGAAAGTTTGTACTCAAGGTGAACAACGGGGAATAACGCAAGAAAGTAGTGAATAAATGGAGATACCAAAGTCCTAACGAGAAAAAAGATCAACGTGACTCGAGACTTGCTTTTCATTGGAGTGATGAAACGATGGAAGAGAATGCTGGCACAGGTTGAAGGCATAGATTGCAGACGCCAAAGAGAGATTCGGGACGCCGCTGAAATCTGCTATGGCTGACTTGGTGATGATTTTTTCCTTGTGATATTCGAAGTACGGCCAGTACAATCATCATTGTAAAACGCTACAAAGTGGAAAATAATGATACAAATGAGCTGAACGAACGACTACTTTATATACTACAGTAAGCAGGGATGGCCCAGTCAGCACAAAAAGGCTAGTTTGCTTAGCGTGGACCCTGCAAACCTACATGGTTTGACTGTATGTATACTGTGGAATGCATACTGCATATAATCATGTACATAATATATATACCTAGCCATCTCAACACTGTAGTCACCATCTGAAGGTACTTGGTTTTTTGTACATTGAAGAACGCAAATGGGCCGAGCGGACAAAGCAAATATCAACTGCAAGTTAATTTACAGGTTAATGAAGGTATAAATGTACAGCTCGGTACACACAGTGCACTGATCTATCGGGTTTTTATTTCAGCTCCCTTGTTTAAAAACAAAAACTTTCCTTACCTTTCTATTAATGTGTGAACCCCCTTGTTGGAGACTGAGTTCTGTCCCATGGTACACATCACTGGTGGTACAGTAACGGTAAAGAAAGAGAGACACAGAGAGATAGACATACAGATATACTGTAGGAAAGGCTGCACTGTGGTCCCAGCTATTCAAGTTGGTTACTTAGCAAAGCTCCATATTCATGGCTTTCCCACGTTACACTTTGGCAAGTCTGTATTGCAAAAGGTGACACAATGTTGAAGGGGTGGGGGTCATGGAATGGGATATAGGGAGGTATATATGATAATCTACATTGGATGTTATGATTACCAGATAAATTCTGTACATATTGTCCATTGAAATGTTACCCCAGCACCTTTCTCCATGTTGAAGTGGTGGTATTTTCCGAGTGTGAGAGTGATTTGTATTATTTGGATGTACTTGACTTGATGGAGATGAACTAGAATGAGTACTGTAAAGAGAGATCCATGAATGTCAAACACGGAACAATAATGGCAGACAATGTCATTTTAAACTTTTATCTGGTGTGGTTGAGGGGCAGGGGACGTTGTCAGCTATATACAGTATATAAGCTGATTGGTCTAAAATGTGTCATGTCATTGATATGCTGATTGACAGGTCAACAAGGTATTTAAAGACCAAGTAATCGAGCAAATAAATCATGCCCACCTTGTCACACAACACATGTTGCTTTGCAAGTTGTGCAGCATTGTTGCACATATTACCATCCAATAGCACAACTTTTGCAATTGGCAACCTTTTCCATTGTTAAAGCTGTTGCAACATGCAACATTGCACAAATTAACTGCACTTTCGTTTTCTGCAACAAATTTTACCATACAAATTGCAATGACAACGATGTTGTGCTACAAGTGGCATAATTTGGTTGCACTATTACTTGCATGGTTTTTCCTTGTATTTAGTAAGCGATCCAGTAGCAAATACGTTTGTATCATTTTCACAGCACAATGAATGGGAATGATGGGAACTTAAACAGTGAATCTAGGAGTGTTTGCTTACCATGATACTAAAGCAAGTGATTTGGGTACAGCTGCAGCATAGATAGCCAAATCTCCATACAGATAGAGTATGATACATACATAAAACAGTCTAAGGCCATCTGTAAGGTACAGTAGATATATATATAGTCAATGCAAATCTCCTGTAGGTCAACACCCTTTCAACACCAACTATAGGCATCGATGTTCAGGAAGTTACAGTTAAGGTGAAGAAATTATGCGGTTTCTTTTTTGTGTGTGGCGAACAACAGCTTTAATATATGTAGTGGTTGTATATAGTGGTTGTATGTAGTGGTTGTATGTAGTGGTTGTATGTAGTGGTTGTATGCAGGGGTCGTATGCAGTGGTCGTATGCGTGGTGTATGTAGTGGTCGTATGCAGTGGTCGTATGCAGTGGTGGGTATGTAGTGGTCGTATGCAGTGGTGGTATGCTAGTGGTGTATGCAGTGGTGGTATGCAGTGGTTGGTATGCAGTGGTGGTAGGCAGTGGTGGTATGCAGTGGTGGTATGCAGGGTGGTATGTATGCAGTGGTGGTATGCAGTGGTGGTATGCAGTGGTGGTATGCAGTGGTGATATGCAGTGGTGGTATGCAGTGGGTATGCAGTGGTGGTATGCCAGTGGTGGTATGCAGTGGTGGTATGCAGTGGTGGTATGCAGTGGTGGTATGCAGTGGTGGTATGCAGTGGTCGTATGCAGTGGTCGTATGCAGTGGTCGTATGCAGTGGCCGTATGCAGTGGCCGGGTATGCAGTGGTTGTATGCAGTGGTTGTATGCAGTGGGGTATGCAGTGGTGGTATGCAGTGGTGGTATGCAGTGGTGGTATGCAGTGGTGGTATGCAGTGGTGGTATGCAGTGGTGGTATGCAGTGGTGGTATGCAGTGGTGGTATGCATTGGTGGTATGCAGTGGTGGTATGCAGTGGTGGTATGCAGTGGTGGTATGCAGTGGTTGTATGCAGTGGTGGTATGTAGTGGTGGTATGCAGTGGTGGTATGCAGTGGTGGTATTCTTGCAGTGGTGGTATGCAGTGGTGGTATGCAGTGGTGGTATGCAGTGTGGTATGCAGTGGTGTTATGCAGTGGTTTGTATGCAGTGGTTTGTATGTAGTGGTGGTATGCAGTGGGTCGTATGTAGTGGTGGTATGTAGTGGTGGTATGCAGTGGTCGTATGTAGTGGTCGTATGTAGTGGTTGTATACATGTACAATGTAGGTACATGTTGTAGAAGTGCAAATAGTGGTTACAAGTTTACATTGCACATTGCACGATAGTTTGTACAAAAGACACCGCAAAATTTTTGCCATTTGAGTCCCTTAACGGGCATGCAAATGATGAAAGTATTTAGATGTACATGTATCATATGATAATGGAATTGGATAATAGTTAGAATTGATTGAATAACTAACACCATCTCAACACGATGATGGTTTTTCAATACAAACTACGATTGTCTTTGTTCCATTCTTGAGAAATCTGAAAACACATTTTTATTATCTCATTGTAAACATCGCCATAATTATTGATCCATCACCCTCAGTGGTCATCATATTCATCACAACTATCGTTTAATCATCACATACATACAGTACGTCATGTATCATTCAGTAAACATCATCACCACTATATCCCCCAGCTGACCATAAAAATAGTAATATTTCTTATAAATTATTGTAATAATTATCATCAATATCATTTTATCCATGTCATCATCATGATCGTCACTTTGCTATGTATCATCACCATCATTTTCATTCATCTATCTACCCACCATCCCATTCAATTCATTGACGTCACTTGTTGTCATAATAGCCATGCATCACATTATTATTAATATTATTATTATTATTTAAAAGCATGTACTTTAATTACCAATCTGTTAAATGCACAGAGGCCACATAATATGTATTTAGTCCCAACTTACTATCAATGGGTTCATTCTCTCCATATGTTTCTTCTTTCTGGACTGATATTAAATCAGTACTTTCTTCAGCAGAACCACAGCAATAGCGCGGGGACCTGTTTTGTTCCTGAAGAAAGAGGGGTGAAATTGATTGACATTTTAGAACTTTTGAACGGCATTGGAAAATAAAACAAATAAGAACACAAGGAAAATGTTCCCAGTCCATATAATGTTAGCCTGCCTAGCTTGGCAGTCTGGATGGGGATTGGGAAGGGGAGGGGAGGGGGAGGAGGGGGATCAAAAGGAAGGAGGAGGGGGCGTTGGGGAGGAGTTGAAGGGAGGAAAGACCGCCTTGCCCGAAAACTATGAGGGTTTTGAGGATTGCCTGTCCGCTGGAGAACGCGGAAATACTGATGGCTAAAAAGTGACGTGTCTGTCCAACGGTGTGTCAACAACACTTTATAATTATTCAAAGAATCATTCAAACTTTTCGCACGATTACTAGTGGTGGCGACAAGTGAAGACACATGTATTGCAAAAGCCTTGAAATTTGTTAAAGAATTCTCACAGAGATTTTACTTTAAAAACCAGAGCAATTAGGCAAGACCAAGCTGTTAAAGATTTTGCTTCGAGGAAAAGATGTTTTGCTATTTTGTTTGCATCATTTGGCGCTCGACAAACTTGAAAATATTTTCAGAAGAAATGTAAGACGTTTTGTCTATGTTCCCGAATTTAACTTTAAATGAGCACAAACAAAATCTACAAAAATCGGTACAAGTTTCGGTTTTGACATTTTCCTTCCAACGAGTTTCTTTGGCGTTAGTCTCCATGTGAGTTTTCGTACGGCTACTGTACTGCCGAATGAACCTGAATGCAAACTGACAGTTTTTGACAACAAAAACCCGTGGCGGCGAGGTGGTTTTAAAACAGCCGGGAAGCCAAAAGGTCAAATCGTATGATTGGTTATTTTAATTGGATTAGTACAAGAGTCGGATCATTCAAAAAACCATAGTCTTCGGGGGCAGGGCGGGTCTTTCCCCCCACTTCTTCTCCCCAATCCCCCTTCTCCTCCCCCTTCTTCCCAAATCCACCTCCTCGCGTTCCTTTCCTCCTCTCCCCCTCCCCTTGCCCAATCCCCTTCCAGGACGAAAAGCTAAGCATGCTAAGATGGATGGTGTCATTTAATGTTCATTCAATTCAAATTTCATGCATTCATCTATTCATTCATCATCATTCATTCATTCATCTATTCATTCATTCTCTCTTCATTCATGTGCGGTCATTCATTCATTCATCTATTCATGGTGGGGCGGGGAAAATTTCATGGCTGATTCATTCATTCAGCATTTCATTCATTCATCTATTCATCTCTATTCATTCGGGTGGTCGGTCTTTATTTATAGCCATCCATTGATTGTTCTATTTTTCATTTCTGATCTATGCTCCATATGGAATCCAGTCATTTGTCTGTTCACGTCGTGATTATGCCATTCGTTCATTCATTCTATTTTCTCTTCATTCATTCAATGTTCCTTTTTCTAACACTCTTTGCTTGTATTTCATCATTTCTCCTTCTCTCCCTTTCTTTGTCTCTGCATAGTACATTAAATAAACAAGTGAATGTAACATAGGGTGAATATACTGTATACTGACAGGCATGTACCTTAGTCTTGCTCTTTTCCTTTATTCTTAAAATAGCATTAGCTTCAGACTTGCTTCAACCATGACTGTCGATGTAACAAAACTGAACAAAGTGTTAAATAGAATACACTGCGGGGGGGATTTGTGCCTCGGTTCGTTGATGAATTTATTCCATATATTGCCATGACCAGCTGTCACGACAAGGCTAATTTTGCGATTGCTTAGACAAAGTGTGAGAAAAGAAGAGAAAAATGGGAGAAATGAAGGGTGGGGGGGGGTAGACGAGCTGGTCATGGCAATATATGGAATAAATTAACCTGCATCAACATTATCCGACAGCTGCACAATATTGAAATTAGTACCGATGTATTCTATAAACTTTGTTTCAGTTTTGTTACATCGACATTCATGGTTTGAAGCAATGTCTGCAGCTAATTCTATTTTAAGAATAAAGGAAAAGAGCAATACTAAGGTACATTTGCCTGTCAGTATCAGTATCTTTTACTATGTTAACATTCACTTGTTTAGTTTAATGTACTATGCAGAACAAGAAAGGGAGAGAAGGAGAAAATGAGGAAATACCGAAGCCAAAGAGTGTGAGAAAGGAAACATTGAATGAATGAATGATGAAAATAGAATGAATGTAATGAATGGATAGAATCATGAGTGAACAGACAGAATGAAATGGATCCATATGGGTCTTACATTTCTTCTGAAAATATTTTCAAGTTGTCGGAGCGCCAAATGATGCAAACAAACGATAGCCAAAACATCTTTTCCTCGAAGCAAATCTTTAACAGCTTGCCTAATTGCTCTGGTTTTTAAAGTAAAATCTCTGTGAGAATTCTTTAACAATTTCAAGGCTTTTGCAATACATGTGTCTTCACTTGTCGCCACCACTAGTAATCGTGCCAAAAGTTTGAATGATTCTTGAATAATTATAAGTGTTGTTGACACCCGTTGACAGACACATCACTTTTTAGCCAATCAGTATTTCCCGTTCTCCAGCGGACAGGCAATTCAAAAACCCATAGTTTTCGGGCAAGCGGTCTTTCCTCCCTTCTCCTCCCCAATCCCCCTCCTCCTTCCTTTTGCCCCTCCCCCTCCCCTTCCCAATCCCCATCCAGACTGCCAAGCTAGGCAGGCTAACATTATATGGACTGGGAACATTTCCTTGTGTTCTTATTTGTTTATTTTCCAATGCCGTTCAAAGTTCTAAAATGTCAATCAATTTCCTCTTTCTTCAGGAGACAAAACAGGTCATTGCTGGTTCTGCTGAAGAAAGTACTGATTTAATCAGTCCAGAAGAAGAAACATATGGAGAGAATGAACCATTGATAAGTAAGTTGGACTAAATACATATTATGTGGCCTTCTGTGCATTTAACAGATTGGTAATTAAAGTACATACTTTTAAATAATAATAATAATAATATTAATAATAATGGTGATGCATGGCTATTATGACAACAAGTGACGTCAATGAATTGAATGGGATGGTGGGTAGATGATGATGAAAATGATGGTGATGATACATAGCAAGTGACGATCATGATGATGACATGGATAAATGATATTGATGATAATTATTACAATAATTATAATAATTATTACTATTTTTATGGTCAGTGGGGGGATATAGTGGTGATGATGTTACTGAATGATACATGACGTACTGTATGTATGTGATGATAACGATAGTTGTGATGAATATGATGACCACTGAGGGTGATGATCAATAATATGGCGATGTTTACAATGAGTATAATAAAATGTGTTTTCAGATTTCTCAAGAATGAACAAAGACAATCGTAGTTTGTATGAAATAACATCACGTGTTGAGATGGTTAGTTATTCAATCAATTCTAACTATTATCCAATTCCATTATCATATGATACATGTACATCTAAATACTTTCATTTGCATGCCGTTTAGGGACAAATGGCAAAAATGGTTTACAGCACAAGTAAGTGCAATGTAACTTGTAACCACTATTTGCACTTCTACACATGTACCTACATTGTACATGTATACAACCACTACATACGACCACTACATACGACCACTGCATACCACCACTACATACCACCACTACATACGACCACTGCATACCACCACTACATACAACCACTGCATACAACCACTGCATAACACCACTGCATACCACCACTGCATACCACCACTGCATACCACCACTGCATACCACCACTGCATACCACCACTGCATACCACCACTGCATACCACCACTACATACCACCACTGCATACAACCACTGCATACCACCACTGCATACCACCACTGCATACCACCACTGCATACCACCAATGCATACCACCACTGCATACCACCACTGCATACCACCACTGCATACCACCACTGCATACCACCACTGCATACCACCACTGCATACCACCACTGCATACCACCACTGCATACCACCACTGCATACAACCACTGCATACAACCACTGCATACCCGGCCACTGCATACGGCCACTGCATACGACCACTGCATACGACCACTGCATACGACCACTGCATACCACCACTGCATACCACCACTGCATACCACCACTGCATACCACCACTGCATACCACCACTGCATACCACCACTGCATACCACCACTGCATACCACCACTGCATATCACCACTGCATACCACCACTGCATACCACCACTGCATACCACCACTGCATACCACCACTGCATACCACCACTGCATACCACCACTGCATACCACCACTGCATACCACCACTGCATACCACCACTGCATACCACCACTGCATACCACCACTGCATACGACCACTACATACCACCACTGCATACGACCACTGCATACGACCACTACATACTACCACTGCATACGACCACTGCATACGACCACTGCATACAACCACTACATACAACCACTACATACAACCACTACATACAACCACTATATACAACCACTACATATATTAAAGCTGTTGTTCGCCACACACAAAAAAGAAACCGCATAATTTCTTCACCTTAACTGTAACTTCCTGAACATCGATGCCTATAGTTGGTGTTGAAAGGGTGTTGACCTACAGGAGATTTGCATTGACTATATATATATCTACTGTACCTTACAGATGGCCTTAGACTGTTTTATGTATGTATCATACTCTATCTGTATGGAGATTTGGCTATCTATGCTGCAGCTGTACCCAAATCACTTGCTTTAGTATCATGGTAAGCAAACACTCCTAGATTCACTGTTTAAGTTCCCATCATTCCCATTCATTGTGCTGTGAAAATGATACAAACGTATTTGCTACTGGATCGCTACTAAATATAAGGCCATGCAAGTAAATAGTGCAACCAAATTATGCCACTTGTAGCACAACATCGTTGTCATTGCAATTTGTATGGTAAAATTTGTTGCAGAAAACGAAAGTGCAGTTAATTTGTGCAACATGTTGCAACAGCTTTTAACAATGGAAAAGGTTGCATTGCGTTGTGCTATTGGGTGGTAATATGTGCAACAATGCTGCACAACTTGCAAAGCAAGTGATATGATTGTTGCTCGATTACTTGGTCTTTAAATACCTTGTTGACCTGTCAATCAGCATACAATGACATGACACATTTTAGACCAATCAGCTTATATACTGTATATAGCCTGACAACGTCCCTTGCCCTCAACCAACCAGATAAAAGTTTAAAATGACATTGTCTGCCATTATTGTTCCGTGTTTGACATTCATGGATCTCTCTTTACAGTACTCATTCTAGTTCATCTCCATCAAGTCAAGTACATCCAAATAATACAAATCACTCACACTGGGAAAATACCACCACTTCACATGGAGAAAGGTGCTGGGGTAACATTTCAATGGACAATATGTACAGAATTTATCTGGTAATCATAACATCCAATGTAGATTATCATATATACCTCCCTATATCCCATTCCATGACCCCCACCCCTTCAACATTGTGTCACCTTGCAATACAGACTTGCCAAAGTGTAACGTGGGAAAGCCATGAATATGAGCTTTGCTAAGTAACCAACTTGAATAGCTGGGCCCACAGTGCAGCCTTTCTACAGTATATCTGTATGTCTATCTCTCTGTCTCTCTTTCTTTACCGTTACTGTACCACCAGTGATGTGTACCATGGGACAGAACTCAGTCTCCAACAAGGGGTTCACACATTAATAGAAAGGAAGGGAAGTTTTTGTTTTAACAAGGGAGCTGAATAAAACCCGATAGATCAGTGCACTGTGTGTACCGAGCTGTACATTTATACCTTCATTAACCTGTAAATTAACTTGCAGTTGATATTTGCTTTGACGCTCGGCCCATTTGCGTTCTTCAATGTACAAAAAACCAAGTACCTTCAGATGGTGACTACAGTGTTGAGATGGCTAGGTATATATATTATGTACATGATTATATGCAGTATGCATTCCACAGTATACATACAGTCAAACCATGTAGGTTTGCAGGGTCCACGCTAAGCAAACTAGCCTTTGTGCTGACTGGGCCATCCCTGCTTACTGTAGTATATAAAGTAGTCGTTCGTTCAGCTCATTTGTATCATTATTTTGACTTTGTAGCGTTTACAATGATGATTGTACTGGCCGTACTTCGAATATCACAAGGAAAAAATCATCACACAAGTCAGCATAGCAGATTTCAGCGGCGTCCCGAATCTCTTTGGCGTCTGCATCTATGCCTTCATGTGCCAGCATTCTCTTCCATCGTTCATCACTCCAATGAAAAGCAAGTCTCGAGTCACGTTGATCTTCTCGTTAGACTTTGGTATCATCTTACTATTCTATGCGCTGCTGTCATTCTCAGCGATGTTCGCGTTCAGTGACCTATTAGATCTTTACACTCTTAACTTCCAATACTGCACTCCATTTATTCACTACTTTCTTGCGTTATTCCCCGTGTTCACGTTGAGTACAAACTTTCCTATAATCTCCATTACGCTTCGAGATAACCTAAAGAATCTCTTCCACCGCGAAGGCAGACCATATCCTTGGATTATTGATAGAATAGCCTTCCCTATAGCAACCATCCTACCCCCAATAGGCGTGGCTTTTGCCACTCAGAACCTAGAGGTGCTAGTGGGGGTGACGGGTTCATACGCCGGGGCCGGGGTGCAGTACGTTATCCCCGCTACCCTAGTCTACTGTGCTAGGAAAGAAATTAGGAGGTTAATTAATACCTATGATAACAAACACAGGTCGATATTTCGACAAAAGTCGTGGTTGTATTTTGTATTGATATGGACTTTTGTTTGTATCGCATTTGTTACAGCGAATCACATTGTCACTATGAAGTAACTATGGATTGAAATATCAAACAACAGACTAAATTATTCACTGACTCCTGGGTAAATACGTTTTCTCGAGCCAGCGGTGTCTAAACATCTCAAAACTGGAGTGTTGTGCGCCTGAAATTAGGCTGGCTGCGTGGGGGCGCCTAGTCCTCCAACATTCTGTCACAGCACACCTCTCAAAAGCAACACCTCTGTCATACAACAACGAAGGCCTAAAATCATTTTTATAAATCAATTTCCACTGTGTTGTACGTCACTGTGTTGTACGTCACTGTGTTGTACGTCACTGTGTTGTACGTCACTGTGTTGTACGTCACTGTGTTGTACGTCGGCAGCATTGGTGGTGGTGTGTGTAACGCTATGGTTAGTCTCCTTCGCAGCCGCCTGTGGTCGAGTCACGCTACGCTTCCCAGGTGGCTGCGAAGGAGACTGAATACCGTAAGGTATGGTGGTGTATGTATTCCGTCATGAAAGTCTAAAAGGAAATAATGAAGAATGTATTTATACAATCAACAAATTGAATAAAAATGTTAACGAAATAAAAATATTTTAATAAATTATAACAGAGTTGCCTTCCTTATTCTTGGAATCCGGGACCTGGAATCCTTTCCCCAACTAAAGCAGGAGATCTGTGAATGATTGCTACCTTGGAGGCCTGGCTGTCGTTGTACAAAACGATAGCTAAACGACTCGTAACAATCAAAGTTTGCTGGGTTTACCGTGCGAGTATACGAGTACTCGTGCGCTTTGTGAAACAGAAGCTTCGATCAGAACAACACGGGACAACACAACACGGGACATCACAAACACGACACGGGACAATGTCACGACACAGGACAACACGACACAGGACATCACGAGCACGACACGGGACAACACGACACGGGACAACACGACACGGGACAACACGACACGGGACAACACGACAAGGGACAACACGACAAGGGACAACACGATACGGGACAACACACGGGACAACACGACACGGGACAACACACGGGACAACACAACACGGGCCAACACGGGACAACACAACACGGGACAACACAACACGGGACATCACGAACATGACACGGAATATCACGAACACGACACGGGACATCACAAACACGACACGGGACATCACGAACATGACACGGGACATCACGAACATGACACGGGACATCACGAACATGACACGGGACATCACGAACATGACACGGGACATCACAAACACGACACGGGACAATGTCACGACACGGGACATCACAAACACGACACAGGACAATGTCACGACACAGGACATCACGAGCACGACACGGGACATCACAAACACGACACGGGACAATGTCACGACACGGGACATCACGAACATGACACGGAATATCACGAACACGACACGGGACAACACGACACTGGACATCACGAGCACGACACGGGACATCACAAACACGACACCGGGACAATGTCACGACACAGGACATCACGAGCACGACATGGGACATCACAAACACGACACGGGACAATGTCACGACACGGGACATCACGAACATGACACGGAATATCACGAACACGACACGGGACAACACGACACTGGATATCACGAACACGACACGGGACATCACAAACACGACACGGGATAACACGACACTGGACATCACGAGCACGACACGGGACATCACAAACACGACACGGGAAAACACGACACTGGACATCACGAGCACGACACGGGACATCACAAACACGACACGGGACAATGTCACGACACGGGACATCACGAACACGACACGGGACATCACAAACACGACACGGGACATCACAAACACGACACGGGACAACACGACACTGGACATCACGAGCACGACACGGGACATCACAAACACGACACGGGACAATGTCACGACACGGGACATCACGAACACGACACGGGACATCACAAACACGACACGGGACATCACAAACACGACACGGGACAACACGACACTGGACATCACGAGCACGACACGGGACATCACAAACACGACACGGGACATCACAAACACGACACGGGATAACACGACACTGGACATCACGAGCACGACACGGGACATCACAAACACGACACGGGACATCACAAACACGACACGGGATAACACGACACTGGACATCATGAGCACGACACGGGACATCACAAACACGACACGGGACAATGTCACGACACGGGACATCACGAACACGACACGGGACATCACAAACACGACACGGGACAACACGACACTGGACATCATGAGCACGACACGGGACATCACGAACACGACACGGGACATCACAAACACTACACGGAAAACATCAACACGACACGCAAAACCAATCACAAATTGCTAAATCACAAAGCAATAAGACACGAAGAATGCATCCTTTCGTAGTTTCCCAGAATGCTGCAGGATTCTGCGCGTGCAAACGAGGTCAGGGGGAGAAATATTTAGAATTGATCATGTATTGAGGAAAATATGACTACTGTAACTAATCAAGAACAGGAAAAATCTGTTTTCTTTGCTTGAGAATTTGTATCTATCTTTGTAATTCTTCTTACGCACTTTTAATTTAAAAGTCTAAGTTTTCAGTATATTTTCGATCTATTTTGCACCCTGACCTCGCTTGCGCGTGCAGAATCCTGAAGCATTCTGGGAAACTACGAAAAGATCTATACTAAATCTAGTTGATATAGAAAGAACGAAATGCAAAGTAACGTGAATTTAAAGCTTTGTTTAATGTTTCTAATCTAACGTTTGACGTTAAAATTAACAGTTTAAATAGTTACAGGAACTGAACCAAAGTTTTGCACATAATATCATAACTCTCGATATATCAAAACCATGTTTGAATTTCCCGAATATTAAAAATTACCTTATGTATAACGTATTGAAAAATTATAAAACATCTTTTGACCGACAAAGGTCCACTGTGCTTCACACACATATATCAAGCTAAAAGGCGCGTAAACACTTCAAAAAAAAATATTTCCACGCTGTTGGTATAAATAATTATGAATATTCGTCTACGAAGTTGGAGATTTGTCAGCGGTCGTTTCAAACAAATCAGCTGTCGGCCTATCTAATTACTTTATCTGAATTCGATATAAGAAATCTTACTACATCTTTGTCAAATATCAATAATATACAAGTACAGTTGTCATTACATCAGAAATAGGGTGTTTGGGTTACCTTTGTTAATATCAACACAGGCAACCCATCCAGAGTGAATCAGTCGTACTCTGATTTTGACTCGGTCCTTTGTTTCAATCCACATGAAGCTATTTGTCCTACAAATAAAACAAATCCACCGTCAATTGTTATATTTCACACGTGCGGTGACGGTTCAGTGTGTATCGTGTTTAATTCAACAGATAAAGACCACGTGAACTAATGAATTACAGTGAGCCAAGAGACAGCTCAACTGTTTTGCGAATGGCTTCCTGTGGTAGAGCGCACGATGTAGCTGATCCACAGGAAGCCCAATATTACCGCGCATCTACCACAGGTAGTCCATCAAAACAGACGCGCGTATATATAAATATATATTATTGAAATAGTTGGTCTGTCTGTACCTTCCAGGGAGAGGGGGATAGTAAAGATATGGGAGGGGATATTTATCAATTAGTCAACGAGCGTCCATGCGCCCATTGCGTTATAGACACACGAGAGAAAATAGAAAGAACTCTTAGTGGCACGAGGCGTAGCCAAGTATGACTCTAGCTTGTTAAGAGTTCTTTATATTTTCTCGAGTGCGTCTATAACACTACGGGCGCATGGACGCGAGTTGACTAATTGATTTATAACATAGCATCTATAGAGCGTGCAGCCCATGGGGAAATAGTTCATAGAACTCTAGCCAATCAGAGAGCGCGGTTATGTCATTGCTATATTATAAACTAATATTCTAACTCAGTAACTCTGGTTTCTTACCCGTATTTCTATAGTCTTGTCGTAGTTTGGGTTGGATATCGATTTGCTTGTACCAGACTTTGGTTGTATTACTGGTAAGGGACTACAATATGAAGGAAAGTACATAAAACCTTTTGTAATGACATAATATATATTATGCGGACAATAATACAGGGCCGTAGTCGCCAGTACGGTTGACCACTTTTCGAATCAAACAGTTTCAATTTATTTACATTTTTAATTATTCGGATCTTTTTATGAAAAACAAAGTTTGAAAACCGGACCACTCAAAAACTGACCGGACCACTCAAAAACTGGCTACGGCCTTGTAATATATGACAATCTACTTTTTTTACAAGCCACTTCCTCATGTTATATTAATGTTGCTCTAGGTAAATATCTGTGTTGCTTACCTATCGTATATTGCTGGATCTAAAGACGGCGGTGGCTTGGATGCTGATTTATTTTGACAATCAATACTGTAAAGAGAAACACAGGTACTAAGCAAAGTGGGATCACATAGAAAATCCACAGGTAGCCCACGTTAATTTGAATTACAGTGTTGTTCAGCCCGTGTGGGACTATGATTAAATAAATCTGCGCATGCGTGATGCATGGTATACTACATGCAAAACTACTTTCAATAACTTGGTTCTTACCTTTCATAGCAAGCCGGCTCATATCCATCTAAATCAAAGCTGAAAAGAGAAAATTCGGCGGTCATGATTTAAATGAAGGTGGACACGGTAATAATAATAATAATAATAATAATAATAATAATAATAATAATAATAATAATAATAATAATAATAATAATAATAATAATAATAATAATTGAATTTATAGCGCTAAAATTATAAATATTCTGAAGCGCTTTACAAGACTATGCCACAAAAAGAAAATATAGCAATGAGACTGCGTTGTCGTTGGATGATATCGGCTCTTAGCTGCACAAGTTTCATTTTAGCTATGTATGTACGCACCGAAAGTGGAAGACACAGAGTAGTTTTTTTTGTACGAGTGAGAAACCTACAGTACGGTGAAGGGCCCCTAACGGTGTTACGGTCACGGTATCTATTCTACCAATCATAGCGCGCAAAATCATTGCTCAGCCAATCAGAATGCTTGGACAATATGCAGCTCTCTGTGGGCGCGTCTTGCGGGATGCACACAGGAAGCCCAACATAGGACTTTACTCAGCACAGGGAGCCCGACATAATATGCATTGCGCGGGGCGGCGCTCTACCACAGGAAACCCATCAAAAACGACGCAAATATCATTTTATTGAATTATTTATAGTAGTCTGAAAAGGAATGGTTGGGCTGTGTCGAAACTGACTCTATACTGCAGTCACAGTGTATGCGATCATACTTACGTGCCGTGGTAGAGAGGGTTGTCAGTCATCTTTGGCAAGGGCTCTTGTAATTCAGGACTAAAATGAAACATTTAGTAAATTGTTGAGATCATCTTTACCATCAATTAATACATCCCATACAAAGATTAGCATTACCAGTCTTTAGTATAATCTTAGACTTGAATATAGAGTTTCGCGCGCTGTGATTGGTCGAGCGACCAGTGATTATTAAATTGTTGAGATCATCTTTACCATCAATTAATACATCCCATACAAAGATTAGCATTACCAGACTTTAGTATAATCTTAGACTTGAATATAGAGTTTCGCGCGCTGTGATTGGTCGAGCGACCAGTGATTATTGAATTGTTGAGATCATCTTTACCATCAATTAATACATCCCATACAAAGATTAGCATTACCAGACTTTAGTATAATCTTAGACTTGAATATAGAGTTTCGCGCGCTGTGATTGGTCGAGCGACCAGTGATTATGAGTCGAGAGCGGAAGTAAAATCATCATGACGCAGAGTACTAATAAAACGGTGTTTTTTTATCCTGAATTTCGTCTTTTCTCTGATATTCAAGTCTAAAATTATACTAAAACAATTATTCACCTCAGGCTCAGTGATTATGGTGAATATTCACCTCGACTTTGTCTCGGTGAATATTCACCGATAATCACATTGCCTTTGGCGAATAATAATATTGTTAAGCGTACGTACCAGTCGTAAATATGCTCCATTTCTTCATCTTTATAACGGGCATCATCAGCACTGATACAAACACAAAACTGTCATTGATTTAAAGTAAACATAGGTTGTTGGTCATATAACACTTGACGGTAAACACCTATAAAGGTTTGTCATAAAACATAGGTTGTAGGTCATAAGACACTTGACGGTAAACACCTATAAAGGTTTGTCATAAAACATAGGTTGTTGGTCATATAGCACTTGACGGTAAACATCTATAAAGGTTTGTCATAAAACATAGGTTGTAGGTCATAAGACACTTGACGGTAAACACCTATTTTAAAAAGGTTTGTCATAAAACATAGGTTGTAGGTCATATAACACTTGACGGTAAACACCTATAAAGGTTTGTCATAAAACATAGGTTGTAGGTCATATACTGACACTTGACGGTAAACACCTATTTTAAAAAGGTTTGTCATAAAACATAGGTTGTTGGTCATAAGACACTTGACGGTAAACACCTATTTTAAAAAGGTTTGTCATAAAACATAGGTTGTAGGTCATATAGCACTTGACGGTAAACACCTATTTTAAAAAGTTTTGTCATATAACATAGGTTGTAGGTCATATAACACTTGACGGGTAAACACCTATAAAGGTTTGTCATAAAACATAGGTTGTAGGTCATATAACACTTGACGGTAAACACCTATTTTAAAAAGGTTTGTCATAAAACATAGGTTGTTGGTCATATAACACTTGACGGTAAACACCTATAAAGGTTTGTCATAAAACATAGGTTGTAGGTCATATAACACTTGACGGTAAACACCTATAAAGGTTTGTCATAAAACATAGGTTGTAGGTCATATAACACTTGACGGTAAACACCTATAAAGGTTTGTCATAAAACATAGGTTGTAGGTCATATAACACTTGACGGTAAACACCTATAAAGGTTTGTCATAAAACATAGGTTGTAGGTCATATAACACTTGACGGTAAACACCTATAAAGGTTTGTCATAAAACATAGGTTGTAGGTCATATAACACTTGACGGTAAACACCTATAAAGGTTTGTCATAAAACATAGGTTGTAGGTCATATAGCACTTGACGGTAAACACCTATTTTAAAAAGTTTTGTCATATAACATAGGTTGTAGGTCATATAACACTTGACGGTAAAAACACCTATAAAGGTTTGTCATAAAACATAGGTTGTAGGTCATATAACACTTGACGGTAAACACCTATTTTAAAAAGGTTTGTCATAAAACATAGGTTGTTGGTCATATAACACTTGACGGTAAACACCTATAAATTAGCTTTGTCATAAAACATAGGTTGTAGGTCATATAACACTTGACGGTAAACACCTATAAAGGTTTGTCATAAAACATAGGTTGTAGGTCATAAGACACTTGACGGTAAACACCTATTTTAAAAAGGTTTGTCATAAAACATAGGTTGTAGGTCATATAGCACTTGACGGTAAACACCTATTTTAAAAAGGTTTGTCATAAAACATAAGACATAAGACGGCATTCTGAAAATAAATTCGTAAAGTAGCAAATAATAATAATAAGAAGAAGAAGAAGTAGAAGAATAAGAATAAGAATAAGAATATAATAATAATAATAAATTATTAATTATATTGCGTAGATATCATTGGATACATCTTAGTATGATAATGAAATGGATGAACAAAAGGATTTACAAATTTCGATTGATGAGATGCCACGATAGGACTAGACACCAACATCATTGCTTTTAGAACAATGTACAGTATACCCTATTACCTACGACATATTACCTATGACCTATACCCTATTTCCTACGACCTATACCCTATTACCTACGACCTATACCCTATTACCTACGACCTATACCCTATTACCTACGACCTATACCCTATTACCTACGACCTATACCCTATTACCTATTACCTACGACCTATACCCTATTACCTACGACCTATACCCTATTACCTACGACCTATACCCTTTTACCTACGACCTATATCCTATTACCTACGACCTATACCCTATTACCTACGACCTATACCCTATTACCTACGACCTATACCCTATTACCTACGACCTATACCCTATTACCTACGACCTATACCCTATTACCTACAACCAATTACCTGCGACCTACATGTATAGCCTATTACCTATGACCTGCGACCTATTACCTATGACCTGTGACCTACGACCAATTACCTGACCTACGACCTATTACCTATGACCTACGACCTATGACCTATTACCTACGGCCAATTACCTGTGACCTATAGTCTATTACCTATGACCTGTGACCTATTACCTACGACCTATAATATCCTAATAACCTGCGACCTATGGCCTACGACCTATAATATTACCTGCGACCTATGGCCTACGACCTATGACCTAAGTATGGCATATGACTTATACCCTATTACCGACCTATGGCCTATAACCTATGGCCTACGACCTATGACCTAAGTATGGCATATGACTTATACCCTATTACCGACCTATGGCCTATAACCTATGGCCTACGACCTATAATATTACCTGTGACCTATGGCCTACGACCTATGACCTAAGTATGGCATATGACTTATACCCTATTACCGACCTATGGCCTATAACCTATGGCCTACGACCTATAATATTACCTGCGACCTATGCCCTATGACCTATAGCTAATACATGCGACCTATGGGCTATAACCTATTGCATATGGCCTACGACTTACGACCTAAGTATGACATATGACCATATGACATATACCCTATGACCTACATGTAAGTATGGCACATGACATATACCCTATTACCTGCGGCCTACAACCTACGACCTAAGTATGGCATATGACCTATCACCTATACCCTATTACCTGCGACCTATGACCTATGACCTACATGTATTGCATATGGCCTATGACCTAAGTATGACATATGACCATATGACATATACCCTGTTACCTATGGCCTACGACCTATGACCTACATGTAAGTATGGCACATGACATATACCCTATTACCTGCGGCCTACAACCTATGACCTAAGAATGGCACATGACATATACCCTATTACCTGCGGCCTACAACCTACGACCTAAGAATGGCACATGGCGTATCACATATACCCTATTACCTGCGACCTACCTATGACCTGACCTATGACCAAGGCAACCTCTTTATGAAATCATTAAAAGTGCAGCGTTTGTTGTATTTACCTGATGTATAACACGTTGACAGTTTCATAGGGGTTGGTTCGTGAACTGCCACGTCTATACAGGTAACGAGGGGAAAAGTTAATAATAACAACCAGCAAGGTTAAATAAATAAATAAAAAAACAGCAAGGTTAATCAGATTTTGTTGTTGTTGTTGTCACCCACATGAATGTGGAAGTCATCGTTGTTGTTGTTATTGGCACTATATGATGAAAATGATGAAGAAAATGATGAGAGCACGGATGATAAGAATTATTATGATGATGAGAGTGAGGGTAGTAGTGATGGTGGTGATGATGAATGATGGCGATGATGGTAATGAGGGTTTTGCATTCTCGTATCCAGACCCTTCTCAGCTTTCTAACGAAAAATCGAAGGCTCTGGTAAGAGATAAACTGGAAGAGCCAGATTCTAGGTCGTCAGATATATATGCGCATGCTAAATATTTTCTAACTTCTGGTGACAAAATGGTGGACTTCAGCAAAGTTATCGCCGATGCTCTAACAAAACTTCATCTACATTTCAGTTAAGTTCGAAAATATTGAGCATTTGCATATCTGATGACCTAGAATCTGGTTCTTCCGGTACGAGAATGAGGGTTTTGATGAAGGTGATGATGATACATGTGTAACTGAAACTATGTCCAACGTTCCTGCTACCAAATCACTCACCCACGTCTACAAAAAGGAGGCTCTGTGTCTTCTGCATTCTGAGGTGCTATATACGTCACGCCAGGCATGGGTTTGTCTTTTTGCTTTCTACGACTGAAATATAAATTAACATAATAATTAATAAATTCAATGGTAAAAGAAAATATATAATAGATTGTTATAATAATAGACCTTTCATCTTAACCATTGAGTTTATCATTATACACCGATGCAGCTCATATTAGTGTACTCGCTAGTTCCCATTTAAAATAATTAATGATGGAATAACAATGATCGAAAGAAAAATAAAACATCAGTCTCTTCTGTGGCCGTCCACAAGAACATCAGTGTAGACTAATAAAACGGGTGATGCAAACTATGGAAATCTTACCGTCTGTACAGAAAGCATACCAAGACGACCACAACAACAATAACGACGAAAATAGCAGCAACCACGATTCCAGCTAACATCCCTGGATTATCCTCTCCTGCGCGGGCGAATTTGTCACCTGCCTCTCCCCGAGTGGCAGAAACTGTCGGGGTACTTGTAGAGCTTCCACCAGTCATGTGTGATGATGATGTTGAAGGCTCAGTTAGTGGTGATGACGTAACAGGGCTAGCTGTTGAGTCTGGTATTTGTGAGGTGGCAGTGTTAGTTGTAGAGGGAGGGGTTGTGGTGCTAGGTGGGAGTGATGCAATAGTGGTAGTAGTGGTAGTAGTGGTCGGTGGTAGCGCTATAGTAAAGGTTCAAAATAAAGGTTTATAATAAGTACAGTGATATTTATATCTATGATAGAGTCAAACCTCTCGTTCATAATGGTGGTTGATATCATGGATAAATAAATTTACAAAGTGGTTGGTTAAGAGAGTTGGTCGCTCAGAGAGGTTCGACTGTGTTTACCACAAATAAGGACATTGTAAAGTGCATGATAGGACGTGCAGACATAAAGAGCTACTGTACATTTGACCAGAATGATTTTCTTGACACAGACGAAACATGTAGATTTCCAATGTGCATTCCCGCTAAACATAGTGCAAATCAAGTACTGGTGATCATGTGTTATCTGACTTAAATATTGCGTGCTATATGACGACGTGCAAATAAGCGCAACAATCCACAGGCAGCCCAACCATTTCTTCTCAGGGAGCCCAATTCCGCTCTCTCTACCACAGGAAACCCATCATAAAAACGCGTGCATACATCCTCATTGCTGGCACCATGCAAATCAAAATGAAGTCACTTACTTTTTATAACTGTACCAGTACATCGGTAGTACACATCCACATGAGGCACTAAGCCAGCTCCACAACTCAAACTAAACTGAGGACCAGAAATATCCACTTGGCAGACCTTGTAATGTTCACATAAGGTGGTTACTGTTTGCTGCAT
Source organism: Actinostola sp. cb2023 (assembly GCA_033675265.1). Taxonomy (NCBI): domain Eukaryota; kingdom Metazoa; phylum Cnidaria; class Anthozoa; order Actiniaria; family Actinostolidae; genus Actinostola; species Actinostola sp. cb2023. The sequence goes on from JAUJYZ010001125.1 coordinate 471,290, forward strand.
GCCCGAGGCAAGACAGGAACTTTCGTTCCCATGACTACCACAGTGAGTGGAGAATGGCAAAGCACCGTAGAACGCATGAAGAATCTTGATGGATTTGGATGAGCAATCGAGACTTAGAGATGACCCAGTACATGCTGCAGCCCTAAATACATTATCTACACCTGAAATATTAAACATAGTAAAACAGTGTTTTATTGACATCTCTCTGAACGACTGACAGCTAGGCGGCTTTGCAAATGATTGTTCAACCTGAAGGATCATGGGAATTTCTTTTTGTCATCATGTTCTTCGCTGTGGCAACAGTTGCTATGGAAATGCTGCACTGTTATTATGGAAACACTTGTTGCTGTGGCAACAGTTGCTATGGATTCACCTACCTTTTGTGTAAGAATAATAAGCAATTTGAAATCCTTTTCTTGCTTTGCTGTCTGACGTGGAATGAAAATGAAGTCTCATGACACTTGCAGTTGACTCAATGACTGGTGTGTCGGTGCCATTACAGAATCGGCCAAGAGAAGGAGAAACATCTCTGTGTCCATTGATTGCCTCAACAAAGTCACCATGGCAACCATGTGATGTGCCATAATTGACATCAAAGTATTTAAAGAACACTGCAATACGCTTGGACTTATCTGATAGATTGATTATCCAAGTACAGTCCATCCCCAAGGGATAGGAAAATGGGTAGTTTGGTGAGCTGAGAAGACCTGATGAACGGGTTAAAACTGTGCTACAATCTGATGGAAACAAATTTCAAAAGAGTAAATAATGAACAATGATGTATGGTGGCATGGTGGACAAACGTTTTAGCCAGATACAATCACCAGACATGTAAGGTGTCATTTAAGATTGGTCCTTTATAATGTTAGTCTCAATTTCATACAATAAACCAGCTGTATGGATGACTTGTACTGATACTGACTGTTTTAACTGTACCTTTATCATTTGTACACCCATATAACTCCACCCGTAGACACATATCATCCTCAAATTTGATTGGGTAGATTCTCAGGTACTTTGTGACAAAAGTGTCACGGAATTGGATACGCTTTTCAGTATTTGCATCAGTATTAGCATAAAATTCCTAAACAATGAATGGGAAACGATAGATGTGTTAGACCAAAGGGCACAAGTACATGTAGGAAGAACAATAATTCCTCTGTTTATATTCTACATGTACCTTAATAGGAGTAGCTGAAGCAGTATTGTCTTTATACCAGTACCACTCATAACCATTATAACTGTATTCTATGGCATAGCTCTTAACCCAGTATGAACCAAATAGGGTTGATTTGTAACCTTGTGTGCCGATGCCAGATATATGCCTGACCTTATCCAATCGGATTTGAAAATACTCTTTCCAAGCTGTTTCACTATCACTGCACCATGCTGATCGACCATTCAGCCTACCATCGGATGGGTAATATCCTCTGTCGTGGGAGTATGATCGCAGTTGCCAATCATAAATTCGTTCATCTTCCATTCCTAGGGCAACATTGCATCCTGAAAAATAAAACAGATACAAATGATCAGTACTGCACTAGTACACACTTGAATATAAAACAAAATAAAAATATTAAGTGGCCGCAAATTACACAGCCATCCCCTATTAAAGTGTTCTAATCTCCCCCCCCCCCCCCTTCCCCCATATGGTAGGATTCTTGAGGCCCTGATGTTGGTGGTGCACTGGGATATACCCCTATCCTAAATGTCTGGTAGTACCATGCACCTTCACCCCCAGCATTCTGTCCACCCCCCAAATCCAGAGCCAAGCCCCAACCAGATGTCATGGTGACTTCATTCTTTCTTCAAAGTTAAAATATGAATAATATCAAACCACTACAAGGTGTTTCATAATACACAAGTGAATAAAATGTCATTAAGATTTTTGAGGTTATTATTAAAAATACCACCAGACTGACCGGAAACAGATGAATTAATTTGCAAGATGTCACATTGTCTGTTGAGTTAAATTAATTTCTCTCTAAATTATTTATTTTGTTCAATACTATTTTCAAAAATTCCACTATTTTCAAAAAAAGATGTCGACATAATTTTTCAGCCATCAAATAAGTCTTATGACATGTACGTCCCAACTTCAAGTTACGTACAAGCAGCAGACTAAAACTCTGGTTTTAAAATCTTTCTGGCGCATTTGTTACATAACATAACAAAATGTGTTATAAATTTATGTAAAAAGTTATACACAAAGTTGCTCGTTGTGTCCGCCTATAATGGATTTCCTATAATTATAAATAAGTTAATTATAAAAGTAAGCTTACTTGACACGTAAAACAATAAGATTAATATTGACATTTGCATTTAGCTGAAATGAATGATATAAGCTTAAAACAACAGCAAAAGGTTTGGCAAAAAGCAGTAAACTACATTCTTGTATTTGATCCCATTTATCAAACTGAGAACAATGAACTTTTGCGATTCATTTTGATCGGTTTAATGGAGACCGGATTTATCGTTGATTAATAACAAACTCACTTTGACAATAAATAACCATCACGAGATTTCAATAAGCTTCTTTGATACAGATGATTACGGTGTGACTTTACAAAACCAACATTGCATTAGAATTAACGTTATTAGATAGCCTAAAGTGTTTCTTGAACAGAACTAAGATAAATTTACCTGGTCGTGAAGCCTCCACGACGAAGCCACACAGCGACGCCAAAAGCACAACGACGATCATATTGAAAAACTTTCTTGAAGTTTTCGCTTGATTTACTCTACATTTGAATCCGATTCTCACACAGCAAATGGTTCTAGCATGGCAATGAATTGAATAGATTTAGTTGCTACCAGTCATCTGTTTAAACAAGGACGGTTTGTTGTTCAATATGTTTAGATTTCACGCGGTGATTGCTAGTGCCCAGCGAGGCAATGTCCAGTTGTTTGTTGTCACGAAGGTCATCTAGCTCTCTTCACTTCCTGTTGAAGAATGTGACGTGAAGTAGTCACGTCCCGGAAATGACGACAGTTTCGCAATGTCACAATAATTATTGCACCCTTCCTTTCCTGGTCGGAGATGAACGTGATTTGCAAAAGTTTTACTTACAGCATTTTTAAATTTTAAAGAATGCGCATTTATCATTGAAGAATGTTATAGAAGCGTTGTAAGGCGCCGTTTGCACTGAACCAGTAACTGAATCACAGGCAGCCCAACCATTGCTTTTGAGGCTACTAAATAATTCAAAAAATGACATTTGCGTCTTTTTTTGATGGGTTCCCTGTGGTAAAGCGCGCGCGCGCAATACATATGTTGGGTTCCCTGTGTTGAGTAATGTCCTATGTTGGGCTTCCTGTGTGCATCCCGCGCGTCCCGCAGTGCCCTGCCGCAGTGTATAGTCTATAGAATATGAAACTCCAGTCACGTGATGGCTTGATGTGCGCCGCGTTTTGTTGGTGCACTTTTCCGTGAACCGAAGAGCCGAAGTCGTCGTACGCTACAGGCCCGTGGGGGGTACCCAGGGTGAAGTCGCTGAAGTTTTGAAAAATGGCGGAGAAGTTGTTGAAGCAAAACATGATTTTTTCGGTGTAAGCGTTTGGATTCTTTTCCTTATCCATGGTAAGTTTAGAAGTTCACAATTCATGTCAACTTTAAATAGCTTTAGATGAAATTTGACGGTTTTAAAGTAGTCCTTTTTCATTTTGAATGGTGGAGAATTGTATGTTGTGCTCGACACACGACAGTTTTGTTGAAAACTATTAAGCTGAACTAAATATATTTTCTGAATTATTTTCTTGAGGTTTTAGTAGTTTTTGCTCTAACTGTTCTCTAATAAAAGACATGAAAGGACTTGCCTATACTATGGCAGAAGGGCTGCTTCAGTTATTTTTCATAAATTAAGCTTATCGGACAGAGCTATTTCACTTGTGTACAGTTGAAGCTGTCAGTTGTCATTGAAATAAGACTTACACACTGTACACTTCAATCAAGTTCAACAAAGAACCTAGTACTTTATCTGTTTAAACATTATGACTCTCTCATCTATGTTATTTTGTGCTTTCTTACAGTACTTCTTACAACACAAGCCGGAACGCCAACACAGTATAAACCTTCTGAAGGCAAAAATATAGACGAACTCAAATTCACTGACATCGAAGGAGTCATGATGAATGGCGATGGACTCATGAAGCAGCCGTGAACTAAAATATTAACAGTTAATTGTTCTTTATTGTCATTGACATAGTACAACTCATTTAGCAAATACTATCATCTGAGAGAAACACAGAGTAATTTTAAATACGGAAGAACGTACCTGTAAGTAAGCTTTTAATATCGCACTCCGATGTTTGTTATCGGCGTTCATTCACAACTTCGTCGATTGTGGTGACAGGCATAAAAATTATTAATTTTGTATTTTTATATACAAAACAATATCCATAGTAATACTGATCAATATAGTGAATGAATTGTACAGAAAGAACGGCAAAACAGTGTGTAAAAAGCTAGTAAACTTATTTTAACTGATTGTTGAAATAAATACGTTTGTTTGTCATTTTGTTTATAAGTACTGATAGCAAAAATGTGTTGTGTAGTACTAAATATGGAGACTATTCTGCATTTATAAAACACAATGCCTCAATTTTAAAGCATTTTAATCGATAAAAATCAAAACACAATACAAATACTATATAAAAGTCAAAACAGAAAACAAATAAAGTATATTGTAGATGTTTTGACTTATGTTTAGTGAAAATATAAATATTAAAACTTGCAAAAAAGAGCACAATTCAGATTTGCCGAGCGCTTGCCGATGTCCTCTCGAAGGTAAAATCCGACTGCTTCACGGAAAAGTGCACCAACAAAACGCGGCGCACATCGGGCCACGACGCTCAAAATTTCAAAAACTAGACCCTGTCGGCAGGGTTCACTCGTGCCCTGGTGGGAATGCTTTGGATCACCCAAGTTAGTTGAATTGGAATCCCTGTATATTCTATGTGGGGAGGGCAAGGGGAGAAGACCGGGGCCTAGTATCTTCATTAAGTATAAATGTATTGGAACCATTTATATACAAACATTTATCTTTCTATCAATCGATGTGGGACATTATCAAATCCAAAACCGTCACTAAAAATAAAGTCAAAATCAAATCAAATCAGATTATAGGGCAAATGGAATGTATTTACACAATGATATTGTCAAAGCTGGTGTGTGTCTAGCTAGCGGCGTCAGAGCGAAAGCATATATCATGGAGTCTTGTACTACTGAATTGTCTCGCACATGCGCATAACAGTGAATGCTGCAAAGCCCTCATTTGATTCTGTAATACGGATGGTAAGATTCATAGCATCTGCAACTGCTTGTATGATTAGTGCATCACACCATGTACCTTGTCGAGACATATTAGATATGTACTTTACCCATGAGTAAGCTGTATTACTCTCAATAAACCTTTCTGGATTATTTCTCATGTATTGAACACCAGTAGTACGTACATCCATGTGATAGTTGGTTTCACCATATAATTGATGTGATACTGTTCTAAAAAAACAATCACCTGCACCGCCAACATCTATTGATCTTAAACCTTGCTCGGTTAATCTAGACTGTAATAACACCAT